>CAKNXH010001577.1:407160-423380 GCA_932178445.1 Andricus quercusramuli | reverse complement strand
CTAACTTGTCTTCTTCACCTCTACTTCCACAATCCTCCCCCACTACTTCTTCAACCCACCTCTATACTGCCCCAACTACTTCTTCACCCAACCCTACAACCCCACTCCTACTTCCTAACACACTATCATCTACTACAGGCATGCTCAGATAGGAAAAACAACTCAATCGCCACATGTTCGAGTTTCACCACCACTTCCCTCTTCTCATTTCCGGAGGCTTGGGGTGTGGTCGCTCTCGTGGTGTTGAGTGAGTGGAGGTCGGTGGTGGTGAAAAAATCCCATCTGGCCAATGGGTCAATTTACCCTATCTGGGCAGGCCTGCTCTACTTCACCTCCCCCTATTTTCCTATCCATCCCCACTCCACTCCCCCTATCCTACTTCCTCCTGAATATACTAACTTTTACTTCCCCCCGCTGGCTTCCACCTACCTTCACTACCTCTCCCTACCACCCCTCACTGTTCCACCTCTTTAATTCTCAACCATCCTCACAACTCCTCTCCAGGGAAAAAGTACAATGGACCCAGAGTGGGGCGAAAAATGATTTCCTGGACAAGTTAGTCTAGAGCCTAAAATGTTGATACGCTTCGAGTATTTTTGTCAAAAATAAAAGTTAACTAAATTTAAAAGAGATTTACAAAACCTGATTTTAAAAATGTTAATTTTTACGTCCCCTTTTTGTCAGATGTCCACTTTTTCAAAACCCTAAACGCAAAAAACAGGTTTTCGCGAATGTGTTTGTCTGTGTGTGTAGACTTTTCGTCTGTTATCACGATAACTTTCGAAATAATTCACACATTCAAACATTTTTCAAATTTTGAGCATTTTCAAAATTTTTGAGACCATTTTTCTCAATTTAAAAATTCTATGTACGGTTATTAGTAGAACTCGAAAAGACGAACGATTTACCCTCATTACTTTTTTTGATAAAAAAAAATAACCGGCGTTATAGCATTTACAAAATTCCAAAAAACTACATTGAAAATAGAAAAATTGAATTTTTGGAGAAACGCCACAAGATACGAAACAAATAGAGAAAATTTGTTCACAAAAGAAACAAAAAATTTGTTATTGATAATTTTTCGAAACGACGCGTAGTTTTTACTTCAATCGTGAAAAATAACATCAAACATGTAAACATAAAATTTGTTAGAAAAAGGCACAAGGGACGAAAAAATTTTGATAAACGAAAGTTCTTCACCCAAAAAGGATCTAATAATTTGTTTTCAAAATTTTGAGATAGAACAAGTGGATTCTCTTCTAATCGTAAAAAACAAGATTAAAAATTAAAAAATTAAACTCTTGAAAAACCGACATGAAAGACGAAAAAAGAAATGAAAAGACAAAAGTTTTTCAACCAAAAAAGATCTAAAAATTTGTTATAAGCTATTGTTATGAAAATATATTGAAAACAAAAAATTACGTTTTTGGAAAACGGACACAAACTACAATAACATTTTATTAGACCAAATTTTTCGCCAAAATTATGTCTACAAATTTTCTCGAAACCACCTTACACTAGGATGCGTATTTTTAGTTCAAATTTAAAAAAATAAGATCGAAAAGAGACAAATTAGATTTATGGAAAAATGACACAAGCTGCAATATAACTAAATATATAAAGAAATTACCAGAGTTATAGCATTTTCCAAATGAAAAAAAAAAAAGAAGAAAATGAACCGTTTAAGCCATACAGCGCATGATATGGAGAAAAGTTGAGAAAAAAAACTTTGATTTTTAAAAGCCCTACAAGATTATCATAACAACTTTTTGAATTTTGTCGAAAAATCAAAAATTCAAATTGTGATCGGACAGAAAATAATGGAAATTCATAAATTCCAGTTCGCGGTCAAGCTATGCAAGATACAAAAAAAGAAAAAATATAAAAATTGTTTACCGGAAAAATTTCTACAAATTTGTTATCACGCTCTTTTTGATAGGACGCGTAGTTTCTGTTTTAATCGTAAAAATAACATTAATAATAGAAAAAATAAAAAATTTTCTGATGAACGACACGAGCTATGAAAAAAATTAATAGACACAAGATGCTCATTCAAAAAAGTGCTAAAAAATTGTTATAAACTCTTATTTTAAAAATACAAAAAAAAATAAAAAATTAACTTTTTGGAAAACCGCCACAAGCTACAAGAAATTTTTATTTAACAAAATTTTTCGCCCGAATTATATCTATAAATTTGCTTCAAACAACTTCACGTTAGGATGCGCGTTTTCAGTTTAAATCGTAATGAATAATGTTGAAAATAAACAAATTAAATTGATGGAGAAACAAGACAATTAAAAATGTATGTTTCAATACCAATACATGTTATGAATTGTAATAATATAAATTTACTGAAATGATAGATTTTTCTTCATGAATGTACATTTTTTTTCTAAAAATTAGGCGCTGCTTCAAACACAATTCAGCTGCATATGGATGATGGCTCTCTGTATTATGGTTACATCGAAGCATATAATCCGAATAAGATTAATACCGATTGGATGAAGGCACAGAGCTCTCAAAATTTTCGAGGATATTCAGTTATTCTGAGCTTTGAACATGGAGAACTTGCGGTTGCGGAGCGTGATCACCTCGAACTGATACCTATTCACAATCACGTGCCATTGGCTGGTCATCGTCCAAAGTTTGCTAAGATAATGTACGCGATGTATTATACCACAGTAGGCGAGTTCAAGCCTTACAATTATGATGATATATACTGCCATGAACCACACCGCATGTGGATAACAATAAAAGATACTAACACTGTCTTAACTGCGAAATTCGAAAAAGGAACCTATGTCGAATCAAACTTTCATCAAGCAGTTATTCAGAGATGGCACTCAGACTTGGATCGTATACATAAACCCGCAAAGCCAAAACCATGGGAAAACTCACCATCGACTTGGGCACGTCACTAGGACACCCAATATCATGTTCCAAAAGTCGTCTCAGGGATATCCCGAAGACGTCTCTAGGACATCCTTATTTTTTTGCTTACTGGGATTATATTAGATTTGATTAGATTATTCTAAAGATACCTTATCATGAATTTTAACAAACTTTTCGAATTTCGCGAAAGAACCTGCAATGGTACAGTGTAATGATAACTTAATAAATTTGAAAAACACTCATATTTTTGACTTCACACTCATTTTCCTATTCCCGTATTTTTCCTTTTTTCAGAAAATTATTTTTCCCACCTGTTTTGGACAAACTTCCCTTTCCTCCCTTCTTCTTGTTTCTTCTCGAATGTGCACTGAATTGATAGAACACTAAGAAAATCCAATTATTTTTGGCCCAAATACTATATTATATTTTAGGTTCGGAATTCATCTTGCTCAACCGCAACTTGTTAAACGTTCCACTATTCGGTTAAAAATTAGTCAATTTTGTTAAGAAAGTAATTTTTTTGACCTTGATCCATATTTTTTGGTCAAAAATTCAACTCCTTGTTTGAAAATTAAAGTACTTTGTTAAAAATGCATTTTCTTGGTTGAAAATTCATCTGTTTTGGTTGAGGATTCAACTATTGTGATATAAATTTGTGTTTCTTGATTAAATTTAACTACTTGAAAATTAGTTTTTTGGCAGAAATTTTATCTTCTGAGTTCCGAATTTATTATTGTAGATTGAAGATTCAGTCTGTGAATGATTCTTGTTTTTTTCATTTTACAGAAATAAATTGTATAAACATATATAAAGCCCTCAGAGGAAAAATGTGACACAGCGTTTTGTGGAAAAACGGTATACACGGAGAGACTTTTGGTATTAATATTTCTTCAATGGCATATCCATCATTGAAATAAAATTTACTCCGGTTTCCCGGGTTTGAAAAAATCCTGGGCATTTCCCGGTCTAGCGGCTACCACATTTTTAAATTATTAGTTTTAGGGTAAAAAATTCAAAATTCAAAATGTCGAAAAAATAAATTTTTCCCAACATAGTTTTCATGTTTTCGTGAACATCAAAGTATATATTTGTTCTGGCAAAGTTTTAATTAGAAGTTTTTTCCAAGCTTTACTTTTTATTCATATTAGTATTTACTTCAGTCATTGTTATACTATTTTTAATCTACGCATATATGTTGGAATTTTTAACCTTACATTTTTTAAACATTTTCTTATAATTTTGGTATGGTTTGTTTTGAGCGATATGGTAAAAGATACAAAATTTCGACATCAAATATTTAATACTAAGTTCAAATATATTTGACCAAAAATGTTGAACAAAAATTTTAGGTCCGGCACTGGTCGTTTCTCACAAGCGGTGAGAATTTTCTTGATTATTATATAAGGACCACTTCGGCCAATATCCTCAGCGTGCGATATTCTGCGTTAAGGATTGCGTTGCGTGTATTATATGTATATAGGTATATATGTATATATGTCAGGTATATATGTCAGGTTAGACTATAGAATCATATTATGTTTGTGTGCGTACGATAAGTTAAGAATGTGTCCCTTGTGTTTGCCCTCCGTCCGTCCTTGCTTCCTGCCTTCTATTATACAAAGTAGTAGTAGTATATGAATCGAAATTTTTTTCGTGTTGGAAACGACGGCGCGGTGATGTAGAAATCAAAGAACTCTGCCGTGTTTTTGATTTGAGAGGCGTTCTGTGAAATATCCAGTCTTCCACTTTGTTTTTAACGAACTTTAGTTTCGCAAATTGTAAAGCTTTCCATTGCTAAAATTACTGTCCCATTTAAGAATTCTTCCTGCATTATATTTAATTCTCATAGAAAAAGTTCTGTAGAATTTAAAATAACGTAGGTCTGTAATTATTACGGATTTTTTCTCATATCCGCCACATCGGAACTTATTCTGTAATTTCTCAAGTACAAATTTTTTCCGTGCACATTGCCGGGGATCGACAATAGACCTTCCCAAGAAAATAGATCATGAATTCCGCTCCGAGGCGAATAAGTTATTTAGGAAATCAAGTGTCGGACGGAAACTTAAATCCTAGTAGCATTTTATGATGTTCAATAAATATTAGGGTACGACCAGAAGGACAGGAGTACGTTGGCACACAGCAGTAGGATTGGCAGGACTTGGAGGGTTCAGGATTCTTCAGGATGGTATCATTTTCGAAAAGTACATAGAATAAAAAAGAAAAACAAGAAGAATCTATTTTCAAGCTTGAACTATCTTAAATAGTTAACCTCTTTTGACGGAAATGTACTGGGAACCACAGAACTCCGATATACCATCTAGTGGCGAAAAATGTTACTGTTCAAAGCGGGTGGGTATCAATTACCACGTGCTAATTGTATCGAAAATAGTGAAACGAAATAATCAAAATAGCTGTGATTGGGAAACCGTCATCAAAGAAAAGTGACGTATGATTGAAATTTATATTAAATTTTTTTCAAATTAAGTAACTGAATACACCGTTTTCTTATGTCACTATGGCTTAAATTTTTACGTAGAATCAACCAAAACTTTCTTGCCTTCTTGCTTCATTTTTTCAAATTGACATTTTAAGCAAAATATTCGAATTTCTTAAAAATAGTTAAATTGTTAACAAAATCACTTGATTTTTTTTAAATAGTTGAATTCTTAACAAAAAATAATAAATTTTTTTATGTACTTGAATTGGTTACCAAGTATAATTCAGTTGTCTAACATAAAAGAGGAATTCTCTACGGCAGTCTTAATATTTCGTATTTCATGTATGAATGCATGAATTTTCAATCTAAAAGGATGAATTCTCAATAAAACAGTTAGGCTTCTGACCAAAAATTAATCTCAATAAAATAGTAGAATTGAATCCTCAACCAAAATGATGATTTTTCTCAAAAGAAGATCATCCTTCTGCTCAAAAAGACATATTTTCAACATAATTTATAAATTTTCCACCCCTAACTATAAATTTACATCAAAAGTTGAATTTTCCACTCGAAACTATAAATTTTTAACGAGAAAGTTAATTTTATACACGGAAAGAACGAATTTTCAAGAAAATAGTTGATTCTAAAGCCAAAAAGGTGAATTTTCAATAAAAGATGATTAATTTTCTATCCAAAAAGAAGATTCATTTTCTATCCAAAAGAAAGATTCATTTTCTACCCAAAGAGACAAATTTTCAACAAAATAGATTGATTTCCAACAAAAAAGTTAATTGTATACTGAATAGTTATTTTCTAACTTTATAATTTAATTTTGAACCACATACTTGAATTTCCTACAAAGGAAGTTGAATTTTCAACCAAAAAAATGAACTTTGAACTATATAATTCAATTTTTTATGGAATCGTTATATTTTCAAACCGAAAAGGTGAATTTGTAACGAAACTTTTAATACTTAATTCAACCAAAAGCTCTTTTAATTTGGAATAAAAACAGCTGAATCCAACCACAGAAGACGAATTTTCAGAAACATCGAATTTTCAACAAAATACATGAATTTTCAACAAAATAGTTGAATTTTCAAATAGGAAAGATCAATTTTTAATTGAAAATATAAATTCACTGCGAAAATTAAAATATTTATATTTTCAGTTGTAAAAAACCAGGTTCAATTTTCCACTCTGAAGATGAATTTTCAACTAAAATGTTGAATCTTCACAAAAAAAATTTATTTTTAATAAACAGTTCATCTTTTCACCAGGAAACTTGACATTTTTCTTGACAATCAGCCATAGAATACGAATAAAATATTACCATTCAAATATTACCCCCATAAGTCTGTTTTATAGGATGCCAAGAAAACCCCATAAGTGAAAAAAATGGGTCTTGCGAGTTTTCGGCGATAAATATGATTTCTTTGCTTTTTTTATAATGCAAATTGTTTTTAATACATTGATTTGACTGACGCCAAAAAGCGCGGTCATTTATTAATTAACAAAAATAAATTACAGTTGGTTAAAATGACTAATCTCGCTGCCAGCAACAGGCGAACTGAGCGCAATGGTAGCCGAAAATTGGAAAACGACAGCGAGAGTAAGTGTGTGTATGAGTAATTGTGATAAGACTATAATGACCAAAGACCAGCTGAAGAAATCAATACTGTGATGTCGCAGCTGATTGAAGAGGAATTCAGCAATTAAATTAGAAATACATAAAAACAAATAGAATTAATAAAAACAAGTGAAATTGCATGTAAATCTTAAATACATAATACTACTTTGTACTGCTAATTAGATGTTTCAATGAATTGTTTAAACAATTTTTCCTTGTTTTTAGCAATTTTCTCTTAGGTTGGAGACAGAAAGTCGCAGTTTTTTCAAAGATTTTCCACTTTTCCTTCACTTTTTATTGAAAGTGAGTTAAATAATTAGGCGGAGTTAACAAAATTATTTGTTCAAACAATTCATTATTATTAGTAATATTCAATTAGAATAATGCTAAAAAGTTGCGGGTTTTCTGAAACTTACAACTTTTTGTCAACTTTTCACATAGGGTGAGGTAATGATCAATTCAATTTAGCAAAACGAATTATTGAGAGAAACTAACATTGTTTAGAACTATCCTTTTTCTTTATTAATGCAATATAGTTGCGGTTTCTTTTGAAATGTTTAACTTTTTATCCACTTTTTACTAAGTAAACTAATGAATAATGCAAGTTAACAAACACAGTTGCTTAAGCAATTCATAATTGTTTATAACTTTCTTCTCTGAGATGAGTCCAAAAAAGTTGCGCTTTTTTCTAAACTCCTGAACTTTTGTGCACTTTTCACTTAGTGAGGTAATAATTAATGCAAGTTAAACAATATGTCGCCTGCCGATTATATCCTTTAGAATATTATTGTCTGACAACAATAGTTATTTTTCTTTCCGATTCGCTGGATTTGTTAAAGGGAATAATGAATGTATCGCATTATAATTAGCTTGTAAGTTCGGTTGTGTAATGCCGACGACCTTTTTAGTTCTAATAAATGCGAGAGCCACCTGACGGTATAGTCTCGACTACAGCGCTAGTAATGCAATGTCTGACCGGAGCAACTCGTACCACTGATCGCACGCAGCACCGCACCGCACCGTGTCCAATAGTCGAATACGCAGTGGTTGACGCCGTTATGGTCAGACATCGGTCCATCTTAAGCGTCCGCGCACCGCATACTTCAGTGACCGCGTGGCACTGGAAATTGCAAACCGTTGAATTGTATTCCAACTTCAAAATTGACATAATGGCGGTGGCTATTTTTAGAATATTTAAAAACGCCACTGCTGTTGTTTTTTTCTATAATGTGTTCGTGCTTTGGAGGTAATTTTCTTGTTCTCGGAAAACGAAACTCTGCGTTTTTCGCCACAACGGTCCGAGATAAAAAAAATAGGTCGTAGAAACAAATTGGTTTCTCTAAAAAAGTTCTAGAAAAATGTATCTCAATACTTCTAGCTAACTTTATTTTCGATATTTTTGCGAAAGTATGAAATTCATTCGATTGGAATTTTTTTTCAACAATACAATTTTTGTAACCTTAAAAATAGGAATGAGTTTAAGATAACAGTTTTAACAACTTGTAAATCAAACTTTTTCCTTTAACATCGGTATTTCTTAAATAATCCGGTAAATTTGACAAATTGAAGAAATTCTTTTTGATCAATTGGCAGCAATCATCTGCTCTTCATGCAACGGAAGCTAATATACTTTTTGGCGATTAATTAATTCAATTCAGAAAAAATAATTATTCAAACGAATTATTATTGTTTATAACTATATTACCCTTTAGTAATGCTAGGTAGTTACGCTTTCTTCTGAAACGCTTAACTTTTTACCTACTTTACATTTAGTAGTGATGAATAATTCAAGTTAACAAACATAATTGTTTAAACAATTTATTATGGCTCATTTTAGAGCGTAAAAGGGAAATTTGGAATTTCACATATTTTAATATCAGCCCCCCCTCCCTCACCTTTCTTCTCTGAAGAAAACAAGTATTGTCGATGGCGATATAAAAAGTTCAAAAATACCTTGAAAAATTAATAAAAGTTATATTCAATATGATCTCCGTAGAAAATTTGAAGCATATTTCAAATATCTGTTTTATTTTAGAGAACAGATATTTGCTAGAAAGAATGAGATTATTTGAAATGTGATTCTCTCTAATGTCTATTTATTATTTGTTCATAAATAAAAAGGCAAAGCAAATTAGTATATTTAAAAATCAGCCTCAACTTTCTAACACTTATCTTAGAGAAGATGCTTAATAATTTGTTTAAACAATTATTTTTGCTAAATTTAATTAATTCAAGTGAAAAATGCACAAATAGTTGAAAAATTCAGAAAAAATTGCAACTTTCTATCATCGAGTGAAGAGAATATTATTCAAAATGATAATAAATTGTTCAAACAGTTACCTCTTCAACATTAATTAACTATTATCTCACTCGAATTGAAAATTGAACAAACAGTGGACAATTTTTGAAAGAACTGCGACTTTTTATCTCCATTCTGAGAGACAATTGCTAAAAAAAGATAATAAATTGTTTAAAAAAATTATATAAACATCTGATCATCAGTGTAAAATAGTATTTGATGTATCAGAATCTCGCTGCAGCTAATGTTGACGGTTCTAAATAAAATTTACAAAAGCATATTTTTTCTTATGAGGAATACGTGCTAAACTCCATTAGGCTTGACGCCACCTCTAAATATACATTTTTTTGTTTCGAAAAAGAAAAAAGAATTTATTTTGTTGTGGATTCAAAAAAATTTCCGGCGATATGCATACAAATTCGAGAAAAAAATGGTCAATTCATTTTTGGACCACTCCATTAGACACTCAAGTTCATCCTTATTCAATGCAAATCATTTTCGAAAAGTTTGCTGGATGTTTGCAATTTTTTGTGAAAAATTAGAAAAATGTACAACAAAAACAAATTTTCAAAATTGAAAACAGAACAATATTGAAAATTAGAGCATGAAGACAATTTTTTTAAAATAGACAGAAACTAGGTCACGTTCAAAATTTGTAAATATGGCCTTTTTATTATTTCAAAAAAGGTAAAAATGTAAAATCATCACGCCGCTCTATTAAACTTTTTTATTTCCACATTTTTCATGCTTATAACTTCTTCAAAATTATTATATACAGTCTGAAGTGAATTTATATTATTCGTATCAAGCAATTAGTTGCTTTTCACTCTTGTATTAAAGAATATGTTGACATTCATTTCAAATTTTGCACTCTATCTCATTGAGCATCCTTTTATCTCAGGAGCAAGTTCTCATTTTTTGAAAATTTCGAAATTCCAGTTTTTATCGCTACCCAATGTGGATTTTGAAAACCAATGAAATTTTAATATTGATATTGATTGACTCGGATTGATATTGACTCGGAAACTCAGCTCAACTTTCAAATTTAAGCAATACATTTTAATTTAGGCAATTCGAAATAATATAAAGATGGAATTCTTTTAAATTCAATAATTACGAATTGAGAACGTTTTCAATGAATGTAAAGAAACCTTTAATATATTTAGCGGTTAGCATTTTTGAAATATTTTCAACTGTAAGGCAACAATCTGAAAAGTAGTTCAAGTGCGTGACAGTGAAATCATAAAAAACAGGCATCATAAAAGAATTGAGATATCTCATGTTGTGCATTTCGTAGGACTGTATGATTTGTAAAGTCGGTTTTTAAAATCATTTACAGCTGTCACAGAGAAAAATGTTTTTTTTTTTAAAGAGTAACTTTCACAACATTTAGAGGTTCAGAGAAAATTGAAGTTTATTAATTATATTAGCGCTGAATAAAGAATGGCATGAAAATTTGCATTTTTCTAGAAATAGTAACAAAATATTGTATATTTATTGCGAATTCAAGCTGCAAATAGATTAATCGAGTCTAATCCAAAACTTTTTTTACAAGCGTTATCTAGTAATTTTTATACTTGGAAAAATATTTGTCTTGAATTAAAGAAAACGTTCCTTCTACATAATTTTTTTCATTCAACCAACATTACTTTAAATTGAAGAGAATTATTTTAGACTAAAGGGGAATTTTTGACGGAATAAAACATATTTCCTGGAACAAAAAACATTTCCTTGAGAGAAAACTAATTTCTTAGAATCAAAGAAACGTTTCTTTGACTTAGATTTAATGAATATTTTTTTTCGAATCAATCTTTCTAAGTGCATTTAGTGTAGCAGATTCTCATGACTTGTCACAATACATCTAGTATCTCCTCGACTTTTCCAATTATTATCATCATGTAAAGGCAGAATTTGAATTAATTAACCACTGAATGCATTTATACTGTCAAATATTGGTAAAATCCATCCCCTAAGTAATCAGGCTTGAATATACCTTACAGAATTGTTTGTTGAAAATTTTACAGAGCATGAGTTGGTACAAATAATCACATTGCCCAATTGTGAAAACATTTATATTTTGTTGTGATACTCATTTCCATTCTCAGAATACTTTAAAAAATCTTCTATGTATACGAAAAAGACGAAAAATCATTTTCTATTAACAAAAACTGATAAATAGTTGAGGTGCTTCATCGCGCCCTAATACGTGACTCGTCTCGCCCCAGTGCATGGGGCGAGATAAGACATGTGCACAAATGATAGTTTTCATATTTTCATCGCAATTGCTATTTTTGGAACACTTCATCTTTTATGAAATTGATACACAAAGGTTTTAAAAATGTATAGAACCACTTGCATTTTTGAAAACTTCTATACATTTCAAATATTTCACTAAAAATTATAACTATGCTCATCTCGCCCCGGCTTCCCCTATTTTAAGAACATCTTTTTATTTTGCAGGATTTTCAATTTGGTCAGGAAAAATAAAGTATTTAAAGAGATATTACAAAGCATTGAAGAAATTTCAAAATATTAAGAAATAGTTTAAATCTTGAGATGATTTAAAAAAATTGAGAACGAAATATAAGTTTTGGAAGATTTCAAACAAATAAGGTTTTTGAGAATTCTGTCGCACCCTACCCCTTTGTCAGCTTTATTATTTCTTTACAAAAATTGTCAGACTTTCGCTATTTGAGAATTTATCATCAAAAAGTCTTTTCTATTCATGCGTCAACTTTGAATTATGTCAATGAGAAAAGTTTTTCTGTTTATAACTGATGAGTCAGATATTATAAATGAGCATGAGTTCCCTACTCTTCAATAAAATGTATTGATATTATAGGTCAATCGATTTCTCTCGAACCAAGAAATCTTTTATGTTCTTGCATCAACTTTGAATTATGCTAATAAAAAAAGTTTTACTATAAAAAACCGATTTTAAAAATATTATCGAGTGCTACAAAAAAATGAAATACATATTTTTAGAAATCCTTCGGTCAGTTCCAAGATATTAGTGAGGAAAATAAGCCTTCCAAATTTCATCGAATTATCTGCAACCGTTTTCTAGTTATCGTGTTCACAAAAAAGCGTGACATCCTCACATCCACACATTCACACATCCATACATCCACACATCCATACATCCACACACATACACACACATCCGGAAAATTGCTTAGAACATTGTATTAGACATTTTTAAATTAGGGAGGGCTTAACTAAATGGATTTAAAAGTTTTGAAAAATGTTACCACTACAAAGATTCCTCTGTGAGGAAGCAAAATCATGAAATTATTATTTAGTTAAATGAAGGTAAGTAAAAGTACAGAGTTTGTCAGCATGAGAAACAGCAAAGGTTATATGCTACATAATACAGACGGGATGGTATGGTTTTAAATTGATATGGCTTGGTTAAGGATTCGACAATTCGGTGGAAAGTCAAACTGTTCGGTTCAAAACAAAAATTTTGTTATAAATTCATATTTTTTGTTTAAGTTTGGATACCAGAATACTATAAATTTGAATATTATTATATTCAGAAAACACTGTTTGAGAATGGCTAATATCACATGTCACACAAAACTACCCACGAGTGCCCTGAGGTTAATTTTTTTCGAAAGTCTTGTCACTTCGAAAATCATTGCAGATCTAGATTCTAGATCATTTTTTACGTTCAAACACACAATGAAGGAAATCGCAGATAGTGCCGTCTTTTTTTAAGGCCACTTTGAAAAAAAATTGTTCACAAATTATAATACTTTTTATGACACATGCATGATTTCAGCCCTTTTCGACGCCTATGAAACGAGGCTAAAGCTCCACTTTTTACTCCCTAGGGACTGAAAAGTGACGTCAGAGACGAACAATGAAGATTATGCATCTATGAGCTTGCATTTTATGATTATCAGCCCACTCACAGTAAAAACTGAGAGGAAATTTTGGTTGCAGTTATTAGAATTTGGCGGTTATTTATGGAAAGTTACCATATATACCTGTAAAATTACCATAAATTACCGAAATTTTCCATACATTTTCCGGAAATTTATGGAAAATTCCAGTAATTTATGGTAATTTTACAGGTCAATATGTTAACTTACCATGGAATACGCAAAATTCATTTTTACAAATTTCCATAAATTTCCGGAAATTTATGGAAAATTTCGGTAATTTATGGTCATTTTACAGGTATATATGGTAACTTTCCATAAATAACCACCAAATTCTATTAACTGCAACCAAAATTTCCTCTCAGTTTTTACTGTGAGTGGGCTGATAATCATAAAATGCAAGCTCATAGATGCATAATCTTCATTATGTCGAAAAGGGCTGAAATCATGCATGTGTCTTAAAAAGTATTATAATTTGTGAACAATTTTTTTTCAAAGTGGCCTTAAAAAAAGACGGCACTATCTGCGATTTCCGTCATTGCGTGTTTGAACGTAAAAAATGATCTAGAATCTAGATCTGCAATGATTTTCGAAGTGACAAGACTTTCGAAAAAAATTAACCTCAGGGCACCCGTGTACCCTTGAGTGAAAAATAGCAGTCGCTCGTAACAATGGATCATTTTTAAAATAAACTTTACTAACAAATGCATTTTCCGGCTATTTATCGAGGTAGAAGCTTGGTTAATTTTAAGTAGGTACTCATAAGAAAAACAGAATTTATTGTTCATAATTTCTTGAGAAGACAAAAATTCGTCTCTAAAATTATCAGTCACAATATCAATTGTGATTCGAGATATTTCATACAAAATAAAATTGTTGGATAAATTAAAATTCAATTTTCGTGAGATCATAAAGTATATCCTACACTTTATAGGGCCGTTTTTGAATCACGTAACAGCTCAAGGGAGGGGGGTGTGGGGCGTCGAAAGATTTTCTTACATTTTGAAGCCCTCGTAGGAAAAATGTGACACAGAGTTTTGGGCAAAAGCAGTGAAGACAAAGTTCCGAGGAAAAAAAGTAACCGAAAAAGTTCAGATATGCTCCAGACAAAAGTTATTGGGTTTGAAGAGGGATGTCTGATGATGACCTAAAAATTAACCTTAAACTTGACCTTGAAGGTTTTTTGAAGGTCAACTCTGTTCTTTCCAATGGGTATCCCCATTTTTGACACCAGATTCGGAAAGAGTGGGAAATTTCACGTCTGAAATGATATTTTAAAGCTTTTTTGTGACCTTGATAAGGTCAATTGAATGAAGAATGTCAAAAAACTGCCTAGTAGCTGTTCAGATAAGTTTTTTGGCGGAATGAACGTTGTGAAGATACCTCAATTGTGACAACGACCTCAACAATATTGACCTTGAGGTCATTTTTCTAGGTCATTCAAAGGTGAGAATGGTTCTTAACTGGAAAACTTTGATTTGGATACCGGGTTCAAAAAAGAAAATGATTTAACTTGAAAATGTGACAACAGCCTTGACCTTTTGATCAATATCCAATGTCATTTGAAGGCCGCATTTTTTCAGTTCTAAGGTCACCAAATCCAAGTCCACAAACCCTAAGATAACAAACATTATGTTGTAACGACAGCATTGGCATTACCCGATACTGCCCACGAGGAGGTTGCTTGGTCGGATTTCGAGTATCATTTAGCCCTGAAAAGGCCTGGTTTCGTGTAAACTTACCAAATCCATGAGATGTTCAGAAGTTGCACCATTTATTTGTTGAAAAAGTTTGATTCGTCGATGGAAATGTCTTATGGTGTTTAATAATACTTCACGTGGAATGTTTAAGTACGCTGTCCTAATTCTTTCTATCATGTTTTCTCTCGTGGTAGGTCTCGTGCGGTAAATTAAATCTCGTAGATAACCTCACAAATAAAAATCGGGTGACGCAAGGTCAGGCGACCTTGGCGGCTGTTCAACGGGGCCTCCCTTACCTATCCACTGACCTGGAAAAATTTTATTTAGAAAATCTAACGAGAAGAGCGTAATGTGGGGCCGCGCCATCCTGTTGTAGCCACATTCTCGCGCGTGTGAATAGGTCGACGTTTTCAATTAAAATTGGAAGTTTATCTCGGAATAACTGTAAACAACTTTCTCTATCGACATTGCGTTTAAAAAGATATGGACCTACTAAATGTCCAACAATGATACCACGCCAAACAGTTACACTCCAGCGATGTTGATGGTCAATCCCTTGCATCCAATGAGGATTTACCGGATAGCAATAATGAGAATTATGTCGATTTAATACTCCAGTACTTTCAAACGTAGCCTCGTCACAGAAGAGCACGTAATTGGGAAAATTATTTTCATTATTAATTTTTTGTATTGCCCACTCACAAAATCTCATCCTACGAAGATTTTCTTCAACGAAAGCTTGGTTTAGAGTTATGTGACATGGATGAGACCCTGCAGACCGTAATTTATTTACTTGGAGTAGCCTTAACAGCTGGCTCTTCCTAGAGTCGGATGTGATTTAGTTGAAATAATTTTTTTTATATCTTTCATGATAAAGTGACAGCATATAACGTAGTTTCCTGTCCGCTCTTGCATTTCTGAAAATTTGAGGCCGATATTTCATGTAAAAAAAAACTTCCTACCCAAATGAAGCACTTCAACATACTTTATTGTATTCTAATACATTTTCCAAAGTTTCAACTCGATATTATTTTTTTTTTTTTAAAGTTCTCAGGTTCATAAAAAATATTCAGTAAGCTGATAAAGCTAAGTCGGCAATATAGGTATTTCGCTGTGTCACATACCCTCAAGAAATTAAACAAGTATACATTGTCTTATAAACTTGTTAACTGTAATTTTCATATGTCAAAAGTCGTTTTTGGAAGAAACTTATCCCATTTGTTTTTTTATTCAGTTTTTCACATCGTATGTTTCATTATCGATCTTGAGCTAACTTCAAAAGCAATCATTTCAAGCGGACTATACTCCTAACGAAATTGTTGACTTAATTGTTCTTGATTTAACGTCTGGGAATAACAATTTAGAATTTTAA
>CAKNXH010001577.1:388330-407150 GCA_932178445.1 Andricus quercusramuli | reverse complement strand
AAATGGTCTGGAAGAAGTCGACTAAATAAGGTTTTTCCTTAAAATTCGAAATTGTTGACATTCTGCTGGTTTTAGGTGAATGTCAACGAAATTACCGAAGAGCAGCTGCATTATATCGTGAACGATTTGCTGACCGAAAACATCCTAATCATGGTGTAATACGTAATATTGAGATTTGTAGTCGTCGAGGAAATTTTCTTCGACTAAGGAGAAGTGTTCCTAGAGCTACTTCAAGTAGATAAATTACGGTCTGAAGGGTCTCATCCATATCACATAACTCTAAACCAAGCTTTAGTTGGAGAGAATCATCTTCGCAGGATGAGATTTTGTGAGAGGGCAATACAAAAAATTAATAATGACAATAATAAGCTGATGCTTATTTAATGTAAATCATTAATTTTCACAAATAACGATACTGAATATGCATAATTAATTAATATATTGATTCCTATTGATAAAATATTATTCCATTATAATGTCCAGATACTGGAAAATTCTTATATTTCTCAAATTTTCTAAAGTAATCGGAAGGCAATAGTTTAAAACAAGAAACAGACTAGGTCATGTCGGAAATTCCTCAATATGGCCTTCTTACTATTTCAATAGAGTGTAAAAAGCTAAATCATCGCGTCTTTTCAATGAACTTTCCTGTTTTTCACGACTCACATTTTTGTTAAATTTATGTTAATTTTTGTTAAATCATGAAAATTTAACTTTTTGGTTTTAAAATTTTGAACTGGTTTCAAAATTAGCTTTAAAATTCAACAATTTTGTTGAAGACTCGTGTTTTTTGGTAGAACATTTATCTTCTTGCTAGAAAATTGATCTTTTTAGTTCAAAATGTATATTTCTAAAGATCAACCTCCTTGGTTGAAAATTCAACTATTGCATTTTTCGAAAATTGATATTCCGGGTGAAAGAAACATCTTTAGGGTTGAACTCTTTTGTTTGAAATTCATTATTTTAAGATTCATCATTTTAGTCCTATTTTCATCTCTTTGGTTGGAAGTGATTCTATTTTGTTGAATGTTTTTTTATTCTGAATGAAAATTGATCTTTTCTAGTTGAAGATTCACGTATTTTATCAAAAAATCGTCTTTTTGATAAAAAATTAATCTTCTTGGTTCGAAATTCATCATTTTTTATTCGAATTGCCACTTTTTATTCTGTATACAATTTCTATGAAGAAATACACATTTCGATCTTTTTCTAATTAATAGTTGTATTTTTTTTAATGAAGGAATATGCACATCCACTAGGGTGGCCCAATAATACAAAAATTTGAATTTCTTCGACGGTACCCCTACCCTCATCTTGTAAGGTCGACAATAAAAGTGAATACGTCTTTTTTATTTATTATTTCAATATTACCAGGTGCCGCCTACCCCCTGCAGTTTCCTATAGGGATAACGTGGGGAAAAACACAATTTAGTTGGTATACTTCCATGGTTACATGAAAACTGTCCAAGGAATACAAATTTATCATTAATTTTCTATTTTGACGTAAGAGGTATGTAGGAAAACTTATGTATACTTATACAGAATGCATGAAAAATTATAATATTCAGAAAACACTGTTAGAGAATGGCTTAATTACATGTCACAAGAAACTACCCTGAGTGAAAGATATCAGCCTCTCGTGACAAGAAATTTTCTAAAAGTTTGAAAAATTCCTCTATTTCAATTCTATATTTTCTCCGAATGTTTGTGATGTTGTGAAACGAGTATCTGAATTCTATTTTGAAAATTATCTGATTCATGTCCTTCAATTATGTGTGGAATTGGTCAAAGATTTTTTTTAATCAATTAAATTTTCAGATAGGAAAGTACAAATTAAAAAGTATATAAAGCAGACATTATTTTCATGTTTCAATAAAAATAATAGTTTTTTTATTTAATCAGGTACCATAAATTTATTATTAGATTCAACGTTATGTTATATATAACGTTATATTGGATATAATTTGTATAATAAATGAGTATTCAAGTGTAAAATAGCTTTATTACGATTATACATTTCTTTAAATGTTCGTGATATTGTGAAATGAGTATAGTGCCAAGATTGCCTGTCTAAAAAAAATCATATTAAAACGACTTATTTTTTCGTGGATATCTCAGCAATAAATTAAGTTGGGAAGAAAAACGTTGAAAAGCTTTTAAAATCTCACGTCGATTGAGTCGAACAAGACTAATCATAACTTGTACTTTCTTTATCTTGGCAATAATATCATGATAATCAAATAATATAATATACAATGAAATTGTACGAACAGCATTATGCAAATATTTATACAAACAAAATGAAATCATTAAAATCATCACATTTAGGCACTCGATTTTATACTTATGCAGGCTGATGCTTATTCAAGGCAAATAATTAATTTTCAGGAATGATGATACAGAATGTGCATAATTAATTAATATATAGATCCATATCAAAACAATAATAATCCAATATAATATTAAGATACTAGAAAATTCTCATCTTTCTTAATTTTGTTTAAGCAATCGGAAGGCAATAGTTTAAAAATAGAAACAGACTGGGTCATGTCGAAAATTCCTCAATATGGCCTTCTTACTGTTTCAATAGACTTAAAAAAGCTACATCATCGCGTCGTTTTAATGAATTTTTCTGTTTTTCACACTCACATTTTTGTTAAATATTAAACTATTTTCATTAAGATTTTTTAAAATCCACCTCCTTCGTTGAAAATTCAACTATTGCATTTTTAGAGAATTGATATTACGGGTGAAAAAAACATCTTTAGGGTTGAAATCTTTTGTTTGAAATTAATTTTTTTGAGATTCATCATCTTAGTTCTATATTCATCTCTTTGGATGGAAGTGATTCTATTTTGTTGAAAGTTCGTTTTTTTCTGATTGAAAATTGATTTTTTCTAGTTGAAGATTTACGCATTTTATCAAAAATTCGTTTTTTTTTTATCACAAATTAATCTTCTTGGTTTGAAATTCATCATTTTTGGTTCAAATTTTCAATGTAGGATAATCTTTATAGAAAACATGGGTACTTTCGGTACTTTCTGTTTTTTTTTTAATTTAAATTTCAACGCACATTATTCGCGAGGTATAGAAAAATTGAAAATTAATGTTCCATCATCAAAAAATATCGAACCCGATTAAACTTGTACCGGAAATGGTGTAAATACACTTATGTGGTCAATTTGAAGCATGAATTTAAAATTTGTGCCAATTTTAAACTCGATATTATTGAAGGTATCACCTTCAGTAAATGAAATCAAAAAAACATTTTTAATCAATGGGGCGGACGGGGGTCAAATCGGACCAAAGGTTTCCGGAAATGGTATCAGCCTGAGTGTGACGGTTCCACTCTAATTTTTACGATGTAGGATAATATTTATGAAAAAACATTGGCACTTTCGGTTTCTCGAATTTTGCGTACAAAAATGGGAGCAAAAAACAAATTTTCACAAAAACCTCAATTTTCTCCCAAACAAATGTAATTTTTCTGTCTTTTTTTAAATTTTAATTTCGTTACACATTGAACTGTAATTTGAAAATATACTTAAATTGTTAGATTCTCATTAAATTATTCAATTTCTATAATATACAGCACGAGGGAAAGGAGGGGATTTTCGAGTCTCATAATACTAATTTTGGTTCAAAATTGAAGAATTTGAAATAGCAACCTAAGGTCTGAAAATTCTATTCCATTGGTCAATTTTCAAGAAAGTCAGTAAGAGGTGGGATTTTAAGTAACAAATACGAATTTGAGGTTGGAATTGAAAAAGTTGGAAGAAATTTGGAAAATTTTATTCAATTAGTAAATTTTCATTAGTCTGTAAGAGAATGTTTTCTGAGTAGCAAGAGAGAAATTTGAGGCCGAAAATTCAAAAAGCTGACATCAGTTTTGAAAAAGTTATTAATCTGTTATATTTCTGTGAAAGGCAATACGAAGGTTTTTCCTTCGGGGTAAATATTAGTATTTTGAGATTCGAAAAACACCTTTGTTGTAGAAATCATGAAAATTAATGGAAATATACCAGTTTAATCATATTTTCCAGATTTAGGTCCACTTTTAGAATTTTTGCCCCAAATTTGTATACTGTGACTCAGAAAATCTTCTCTTACTAACTTTCATAGAAACACACTAATTTAATAAATATTTCAAAATGTAGGTTTGCTTTCAAAATTTTCACATTTACACCTCAAGTTTGTGTTGTGTCGCTTAAAAATCCCCCTTGTATTGACTTTCATAAAAATCCACTATTATTTAAAATTTAAGTAGCTTTTTTAATTTTGAACCCAAATTCGTTTTTTGAGACTCAAAAGCCCCCTCCTTTTTAACTTTAACGGAAATCTACATATTTAGACCAATTTTCTAAATTTCTGCTCAGATTTTCGAATTTCTTGATTTTGACTCTTAATTTTTGGCTCACTGACCACAGATCTGGAATGGGTGAACCTGAGGGGCTATATCGCGATGTATGGCTACTCTGGGGAACTGACGGAATATCGAGTGCGCGAGTTCTCATGCTCCCAAGCTAAGATGTGATCGCCGTGTCTAGAGCTGAATGGTACCAGGGTTAACAAATCCTTTGACATCCCGGCCGGCCCTCCTCGGCAGAGGTGGACGGGTAAGGGTCTCGAAGGAGGTGCCTTAACGGGGACTTTAGGAAACCAGATCGAAACCAATAGTATGTAGACCCGCCCCCTACAAGCGGGGCTCTGTAGACGGTGTTTCTTAGTTCCCTAGCTTCTCGTGGGACAGAACTGTTACCCAACGAATCAAAAATACAAAACACAAACGATGAGGGATCCGCTCCGGTTCCCTCTCCCAAACCACCGCCAAAGGTGGGAGGCTCTGCAAGGTACAACCCACCAAAGGCGGTGCGAAATAGTGAAGATAGTGGAGACAATAATGTCGAAGCCGTGGGAGTGCAACTAACGGAACTCTCCGTAAGGAAGAGGCGCCGGTGTGGAGCACAAAGAAGGAGAGATCGTAATGCGCGGCTCGCAAACAGCAGCCAAGTCTCCTCACAGGGGGCTGTGGCTGCGGGAAATTTATCCGGAGCAACTCCTCAGGCTTATTCTATAGGCAAGAGGAAGGAGGGCTCCGGAGAAACTCACCAAAACAGGGACTTGAAACCGCAGAAGGCCACAGGGACTTACTTTAGCACAGATGGGCAACAACGCCCTGGTGAGAGTTGTCGTTGCGTCGGGTTATCCTGATAACTGTTTGACTCTTGAGGTCTTGAACAGTTTGAGGGATGAAATCTCAAAAGGGATTAAAGCGTTACCTCGCGAGGGACGCACCCCTAGATTCAACGACATCTTCGACATGGTCGGGGGCCATCGTTGTAGAGGCCGCTGACATCTGGTCGCGAGACTGGATTGTCGAGACAACCCCAACGTTTAGGCTAAGAGAAGGTCTGAACTTGGAAGTCAAGGCGACGGTGTGTCTGCAAGGGTACCGCAGAGCGACCGTATTGATTCTCGGAAACCCCGAAAATCCAGCGACCGTTCTGGGGCGCCTGAGCTTTCAGAACCCGTCCCTGCGAACTGATTCGTGTAATGTGTTTTCCAAGGGGCAGGGATCCAGGCCGAAGGGGAAAGGTTGGATTCTAGTTGTTGGACTTCCTGAATCCTCGATCAGAGCCCTTGCGGCTCTGGATTATCGTCCTTATCTAGGGGCGAGTAGGGTTAACTTCCGGGTGACCCAACTGAGATTCGCAGGGGTCCCAGAAGCATCCGGAGATGTCACGAAATAGCCTCTTAATGGCTAAGACGGGAATCTCCATTACGCAGATTAATTTGCACCACAGCAAAGGCGCCACGGCGGTTCTAGCCAGACGCATGTCTGTGGTGTAGACAGGGCTCGCCCTAATCCAAAAACCCTGTTTATACAGGGAAAGGATTTGTGGCTTGTCAGAATGTGGCTCCATATACAAGGGGCCACGCGAAAAAACTCCAAGGGCATGCATAGCCGTCAAGGGTATGGATGCGATCTTGGTGCCTAAATTCTGCTCTACAGATATCACCGTTATTAAGGTGAGACTTAGGGACAGTAGCGGAGAAAGGCTAGAGGTATTTATTGCCTCGGCTTACCTTCCTGGCGATGCCGAGGGACCACCGCCTCCCAGAGAGGTGGAGGCTCTAATTCGGTATTGTCAAGAAAACAAGATTCCTCTACTGTTGGGTTGTGATGCGAACACTCACCAAACGGTGTGGGGGAGCACAAACATCAATGCCAGAGAAAGAGATTTAATTGAATACATAGCAGGCACAGAGCCGGAGATTCTGAATCGGGGTGATACTCCCACATTCCAGACTAAAAACAGGAGTGAGGTTCTCGATTTGACTTTATGTTCAGGTGAACTGAGGAGCAGGGTAGTGGACTGGATGGTCTCCGATGAGGAGTCTCTTTCGGACCACAAACACATCGTGTTCCGATTAACCCTAGAAAAACCGGTGGTATCTAATATTAGAAACCCTAGAAATACACTTTGGGACTCATATAAACAGGAACTCTAAGGGAGGCTTGCAGAATTCCCCAAAAGCTATGGTGCCATTGATCAGTTGGAGCACGCTGCGGATTTTCTGCGAAGGGCTCTGGCAACATCATATGAGAACAATTGCCAAATAGTTACCTTCGGACTGGGACATCTATAAGACGGCCCAGTGCAAATACAATAAAAACGTAAGGAAGTATAAGCAGGAAGATTGGAGTGGCTTCTGCTAGGAATCGAAAAACATTCCGGAAACAGCGAAGCTCCACGAGATCCTAGCGAACAATCTGAAAGCTCGCCTCGAGCTCATAAGGGTCGATAATGGTGAGTTTGCCGAGCATGAAGAAGCAACGCTGAATCAACTGATGGAAGTTCACTTCCCGGATTTTCAGCCAATCCAAACCTTTAAATCACCAGGGGCGAATTGCATTTATCCAGCGCTTTTACAAAAAGGCATGGATTTAGTCGTCCCTCCTCTGAAGAAATTATTTAGGGCTAGTACAGCCCTTAACCACGTGCTATCGGCATGGAAGGATGGCAGAGTGGCCTTCATACCCAAACCTGGGAGGAAGGGTTACACTGCCGCCAAAGATTTCCGACCAATAAGCCTAACATCTTTCATTCTGAATACGCTAGAGAAGCTTGTCGAGAGATACATTAGGGATGAGGTGCCTTTTCCCTCCCCGCTGCATAAAGGGTCGCATGCTTTCCAGGCAGGCTGCTCGGTAGAACCTGCGCTTCATGCTGTTGTAGAAAAAGTGGAGCAACAGTTGGAACAAAAGGGGAACGCTGTGTGCCCTTTTTTCGGATGTAGAGGGTGCCTTCAGGAATACTCCTCCAGAAGTCATCTGTCGAGAGGCTTTGAGATGTGGCGTGCCGGACCAGCTAGTACGCTGGTTAGGAAGCATGCTGCGCCGAAGAAGACCCGAAACCAGATGGGGTGAAGGCCTAGTAAGGGGGATAGCTCCGCGGTGTTGCCCACAGGGGGGTATCCTGTCACCCCTCCTGTGGTGCATCGTAGTGAACGGCCTACTTCGAAGGCTAAATAAAGAAGGGTACTATACCCAAGGATATGCGGACAACTTTGTAATCCTAGTTAGGGCGGCTCATCTGAAAACGCTGATGGGTCTTATAAGGTCGCCGCTACGCATCGTAGCGGCTTTCGGTAAATCCGGAAAAGTTCCGAAAGCTGACGCGCCTGTATTCTGTGGTGGGGAGCTGATGCTTTCAGATTCAGTCAAATATCTAGGAGTAATCCTAGATAGCAATCTGAACTGCGCAAAGCACCTGACGACCCAATGCAGGAAATTTGTCATGACTTTTTCGATGTGCAGGACAGCCTTTGGGTCGACGTGGGGTTTAGGGCCTAAAATGCTTGCATGGCTCTACTCTGCTGTCTTGAAACCCAGGCTCCTACACGCGGCCGTAGTCTGGTGGCCACGAGCGGAATTTAAAACAATGCAGGACAGGTTGCGAAGATTACAAACGCTATTATTTAGGGGTTTGACTGGTGAAAGGAGGACTGCGCCCTCAGCGGCGATAGGATTCATGCTCTGTGAGGTAACCCTACATGTTGCGATAACTGCCAGAGCGTCTCACACGATGGGCCGCCTTGGCAAGAGCAAATAGATGGACTCCAGGGACTAAACACACTAGACTCTACAGATTCTACAGATGAGGCAAGAGAAAATGATAAAACGCTTCCACTTGGCTAAAGCTTTCCGCGTCTTTATCTGAAGCAGGGATCTGTGGGGAGAAAATGGTAACCCGCTCCTCCAAGGGGAAATCTGGTATACGGATGGCTCCAGAGGAAAGGGAGGTTCAGGAGCAGGAATTCATGACAGTACGAGAGGGAAAGGGATAGGGATCACACTTGGGAGACACGCTACGGTTTTTCAAGCGGAGGTCCTGGCCGTCCTTCGCTGTGCTGAAACACTAATAGATGAAAACGCTGCTGGCAGACAGATCACGATCTGTTCGGACAGCCAAGCGACACTAACTGCAATAGGGAAACCAGATATAACATCAGAACTGGTTTGGGAGTGCAAAAAAGCATTAAACCAACTTGCAGAAAGGAACAAAGTGGCTGTCATATGGATCCCTGGTCACACAAGGATCAAAGGCAACGAAAAGGTGGATCAGTTGGCAAAGTGCGGCGCATCGCGCGAATTCGTAGGACCGGAACTGGTACTGGGAATATCGTCTTGCAGTTTCAGGATGGCCATTAAAAACTGGATCCGAACAAAACACAGGAAATACTGAGAACAAACCAAGGGTTGCCGTCAGGCAAAATTCATCCTGGCGTATACCTATAGGATGGACAGAGCCAGAGAAGTCCTGAGTTTACCTGACATGAGGACAGAGGCACGGACCCTGACAGGGCGCAATCACTTGAACTATCATATGCACAAAATAGGGTATAGCCCCAAGACGGAGTGCAGGAGGTGCGGCAGGGATGCCGAAACATCCCTGCATATATTATGCCAGTGCCCGGCATGAGATAGGCTCAGGCAACAGACCCTCGGAGTCCATTTTATGAAAACAGAGGAAATCGAAACGCGATCAGTGGTCGACATACCGGGCTTCGTCAAGAGGTCTGGGTTCGACTGCTGGGAGTGAACAAGTAAGGGTGTGCCACAATACGCTTTATAGCTTGAGCGCCAGGAAAGTTCTCCATGGACTTCCCGCCTGTATTAAAACAAACTAACTAACTACTGAGCTTTCTGAATTGTTCAATTTTGACCCCGAATTCGTGTTCTGTGCCCGAAAAGCCCCCTCGTACTGAATTTCGCGGGAATCTACAAATTTAATAAGTTTCAAAATTGGAGTCAAATTTTGTAACTTTTGTATTCTGTCCCCAAATTCATGTTCTGTACCCCTAAGTAGTACCTAACATTAGTGCGCAGACGTAAGTGGTATGTAACTTCACTGCGCAGCCATGGGTGCTGCGTAACTTTGCTACGCCGGCATACTTGCTATGTAATTCAATTGAGCATCCACAAGTTCCATGGAACTCTACAACGCATATGCAAGTACCCTCTAACTTTACTGCGTATCCATAAGTGACGTGTAACTATCCTGCGCATCCACTAGTTCCGTGGAATTCTGCTGCGCTGATGCAAGTGCTGTGCAATTCTACTGCGCATGCGCAAGTACTCCTCCCATTACTGTCCACCCGTAAGTAGTATGAAACTCTACTACGCATCCGTATGAGCTTGAAACTCTACTGCGCAGGCGTAACTGCTATTTAACTCTACTGTGCATCTATAAGTACCTCCTAACTTCACTGCGCAGCAATAGGTACTCAAGGATCCGGGTCCGGACTATTAAGAACATAGAGGGTTATCAGTATAGCAGGGTCCAGTTGCAGAAATAAGAACGTATCAAAAAAAGCTGAATTGAACATACATAATTCTATATTTGTACTTACTGTACTATACGGTAGCGAGACATGGACCAGTCAAGAAAAGGACAGGAGTAAAATAAACGCGAATGGCATAAAACTTCGGCGTAAAATATGCGGGAAAACACTGATGGATGTTATAGGCCACAGGCCATAGTTGAGAACCCCGTAACATTGACAATCATCTGTGCGGCCCTCCATTCGAATCTTCGAATGAAAATTAAAGTGAAAGGCCTGTGACACTAAATGTCGATTTTACGGTGTTTTGAAACGACGAGTTCGCTCACCATCGGAATCATGCCTTTTGTCCCAGCTCTCCCTGTCCCTTTCAAAGCCGCCGGTAATGGCTGGAAAATTTCCTGTAAGTCTGTCAACACGTACTTGGCTACGTTCGCTTTTCATGCCGCGCTCCATTAACCGGCCGGGATCCTTCATTTAATCTCGTACGCCGAGCCTTTCTCTCACTCCTAGGTGCGCTCACCTCCTTTCTCTTAAATTACCCTCCGTACTTCTCCTCCCTATCGACCTCTCGCTCGGACGCATAGATGCATAACGCAAAGGATCTCAACCGGCGGGCGCGTTGCCCAATAAATATTAAATTAACATCGGATTAACAAACCCCTCCCCTCTGACTACTTTATATAATTTCAGGTCAATATATGAGTATCTATGAAGTTGATACATACTGATATATCAACAAGAGAACTCTTAAATTGAGTAATCAAGCCCATTGGATGTTACATCGTTTCTGAGCAAATAATAGGTCAAGAACTCATTAAAGAAATACTTTCTTGCGGAATATACATTAAAACGGCTATTCGTGTGTATGTAAATATTTTAAACAATTGAATAAATTTTATAAAATCAGTTATTGAATTAAACAACCCGAAAAGCTGTTCCAATCAACCTAGCTTAGTTCCGTTGGCGGGAAATTGATGTTAAAATAATTATGAGCACAGATAGTAAATTTCGTAAATTTAAGTTAGCTGTAAGTATTTTGAATTGTTAATTAAAAATATTAGAAGCAAGTCTGTTTCTCGGCATAACACGGCCGACGGCGTGCGAAGGCTCTGGTAGTGGGCCTGGCAAGCTGTCCACACCGCTTGGCTGCGACTCCGTTGTCGTTTCTCAGCCAATCGGCGGGTTCGCTGCTGCTCCCACCGCCTCTGAGACCTCCGTGCCGAGGCTGCTGGCAGTCGAGAGACACGAGTTTAGTTAATGTTCAGAATGGAGTCGAACTCGAACACGATCTGGATGGTGGATCGTGTGTCAAGTGCGTCGTGAATAATTCAAAAGTATTGTTCTGTGGAATTCAAGTTTAAACGCCTTCCCTAGCGTACCCTAGTAGTGCTTTTGTTTCCTTTCTTCGCTGGATTTCCTTTCCAATAAGTGAAGGTAGGTGGCAATTGCGATTAAAGACAAAGTGGCCGCTCCGCGCCATAACATGGCGTCCCCTGAGGATTCATCTTCTCAGATGGAAATTCAGGGCCCAGATATCGTAGACAAAACGATGAACACGGAAAACGGATTGGACGGCAATTTGGTAAACCGTTCTCTATTAAATCTCAACAACGAACTTCAAACCTCTAATGACCATAACCCCCCAAAAAGCGTTCGCGAACCTAACCTAAAACAGAAAAGCATGAAGCGTAACTCGTCTCACCTCACAAACTCAACCTCTCAAGATCAAAATAAGATCCAACACGTCAGTGATGCTAGCTCCTTTAATTCTTTTGACAAGCTCATAAATAACCGCTACTCTATCCACAACAAGGGTCCCTTTTTTATTATGGTCGAACCTAACAAGGATAACGAAGCCAAAAATGTTATGGTTGTGGGAAAAATTCTTCACACTACCTTCCCTGGCTCAATTAAGAACATCCAAAAATCTAATTTTTCAAGAGTCCTTGTAGAATGCTACGATGCCAAATGCGCGAATAAAATCATCGATAACAATAAAAATCTGGCCGAATCCAACTCAATTGCTTTCATCCCAAATCATCGAATTGCTCGAGAAGGCATCATCAGAGATGTTCCCTTAGAAATCGCTATGGATGACATCGTTAGATACGTGGTTACCGGCTCGGAATGTAATGTCTTAAATGCTCGTCGTTTCGTTTCTAAGAATGAGAAAGGAGAACTTGTTGATACTAAAACCGTCCAGATCAGATTCGAAGGCTAAGAAATCCCAGATTTCTTGAACATTCTTCAGCTCAGGATCAAAGTTGATCCCTACATATCGCAACGAAAAATTTGCTTCGAATGCAGCATCCTTAAGGATTTAATATTATCAGGAAAGACCGATCGAGTATGGTGGGAGGGGGTTTGTTGACTGACGTTAGAAACGACATCCCTTTCAAACAAATTAACTCAATTTATGTCATAGACGAACATTTTGACACTTTGGCTATAGCTATTCCAACTGATCTAGGTCAATTATTGATTGTTAATGTCTGCAGAAGCCCTCGAACTCCCGCCAACGTTGTTAACTGGCAACATTTCTTCGAAACAACCTCAAACTTTTCCTGTATTCTGATTGGAGGTGACTCTAATACCCATCACCCATCCTGGGGCTGTGAATCTACCTGCTAATCCGGTAATTCTCTTTTTGACGCTATCTCAGATTCAGATTTATTCATTATCAATAATGGAGATCCACCTCTTGTTCTTCGACCAGGCCAAACTAAATCTGCAATAGATCTGACTATCGTTTCCAGCAATCCAATTCACAGAGAGTGAATTGGAAGACTCTTAAATCTTATCTTTCTTCCATCCATAAAGAGAACAATCTTCCACAGTTTAGCATCCCTAAAGACATTATCAATTCTTACTACACCTTTATAAAGGACACTGACGATGCTCTACACAAGGCAGATCCAAAAATAGACAGGAAACCGTCTACACGTAAATTTTATCCCAGTTCCCCTCTCCCCCCTTGGTGGAACGAAGAGTGTGACAAAATAACCCACATTAGACAAGTGAAATTTAAACACTATCTGGCATCTCAAAATTATGCACATTTTATTGATTTCCAAAAATACCAAGCTTTAACAAATAAAAAAAAGGTCATCAAAACCAATCATTTACGGGATTTTCGGAAATATTCAAACTTTTGTCCACTTTTCACTTACAGCGAGATAAATATCAATAATATTTAACGCAAATCTTTCTTTAACTGAAGTATCATTGTTAATAACTATATTCTACTACAGTAAATAATAGAAAGTTCCGGTATTTTCCCAATCTTTTTACTTAACTTTATCACATTATGAATTTAAAGTTTCCTCGAAGTATTAATGGTGAGATTTTCTGTTCAAATTAGTTTAAATATTTATTACTCGTTCCAAACTAAAAAGTAAACAGAATCTGAAGATTTAAAAACACGCAACTTTCTGGCAATACCCGAAGTGAAGACAGTTATAAACCATATTACATTATTTGAACAATTATGTTTGTTAACTTGCATTAATCATGACCTCAATATAATTTAAACGTAGACAAAAGTTGGGAACTTAAAAAAAACAGCAACTTCATAGCATTATTCTGAAAGAATATTATTGTATATAAAAATACAATTTTCAACAAACTAAAAAATATAAGTAATTGTTCAAATAATTTATATGAACATCAATTATCAGTAGAAACAGTATCTCATGTACAAGAAACGATTTGGTAACTATTTGGTTCTCTATAAATTTGAATCTTTAAAGTTTTTTACCAATATTAATAAGTGCATGATTTCTAGCTATCAACCAGTTATTTTGTAGTGCAAAATCAGTGAAAGTCATTAATTTATCAGTTAAAATAATTGATTTATATCTGCAATTGGAACGCAGACTGAAATATCAAATTTAAAAATTTTTTAAATTGCTTGACATTCTTATTTTTGAAGATTCATTTTGTTGGTTGAAGATTCATCATTTCATTTAACATATAGTGAAGCTTTTAAACGTTTCTGAATGTTTGGTCTAATAAAAATTTCCATAAGCGTGAGTATTGAATTTTTGGTTCAAAAATAAATCGCAGTCTGTGGAATGAAAATCACGTATTTTTTTATTTTCGTGATCTTAGTAGGACAACATGTCATGAGCGCGGCATTAGACAGCACTTCATGATTCCACCGTCTTTCAAATAGTCATTGAATTGGGACAAACCGAAAACACGGTTTTCTTATAAAAGTCGAACTTATTTTTCTTCGCCATCAGTTTTATTCAGTGATTACATACATTCATACCAACATGGGTACACTAACTTTTTCGATTCTCTCAATACTTTGTGCGGTTTTGCAACACGAAATCCTAGCTTCTCCACCTGGTGGTGCAGGTCGGAGTGGTAAGTGAAATAATTTTACTCTGTTCGAAAAGCAATCCATTTTTAAAGAAGGTTTTTATTCGCAATTTCTTATTGAAGAGTGGGACATACGACGTGAAATTAACAAATAGTGATTTAGTTTCCTGGAAGGAAACATGTTTTCTCTCTATGAACGTTCCCTTATGAACATGTATCGTGACCCTCACATCATAGGGTTATCTAATTTTTTTGATCAAAATCGGTCAATAAAATCAACTTACTAAGAAATTGATGCGATGTCTAAACAGATAAAATTTGTAAATTAAAATATGTTCGAGGAACGCGGAACCACCAGGTGCTATCTAGTGCGACTCAGTTACACGTTGTCAGATTAGAATCATGAAGATAAAAAAATGACAATCATTCCAAGCTTAACTTTTTCTAACAAAGTGACGTTATCTTGAATTCCTCAATACTGAGCAACAATGACAAGAAGTTTTACCTTTGAATTCCAGCAAAATAACCCTCTCTCTGGGTTACAATTGCTCAAATAAATAAATAAAAAACCTTTAAATTCAATAATTCATTACACGAAAGTTCCAACATCAATTTTCTTGTGGAGGTGATAGCTTACATTAAGCTAACACCTACAGTTCATAAAAACAAAAAATAATGAAAATGCAATCCCACCAGAATTTTTGGCTTTTTTTGGGCTCTCGGAATCCACCAAAAAAAGTTTACCCAAAACAACCCTTAAGCCCCAAAAACAACCCCCTTCAGAATATTTAAGTTATTCGCGAATTTAATCTTGGCATATTTTGGGCTTTTTTTGGGCTCCTCGAAAATACCCACTCCGATTCTTGGGCTGCAACCCTTAACATTAAAAATCAACGCCTTAGCACAACGCAGAGATGAATTTGTCAAAAAATAATCTTTCTGGGAATTTTTTAGTGTGGATAGAATCTCTGATCGTTGAGATCCTCGAAAATACTCACTCGGATTTTCGGGTCCAACCCTTAACGTTAAAAATCAACCCCATAGCACAACGAAGATATGACTTCGTCAAAGAATGATCTTTTTGGGAATTTCATAGTGTGGGTAGAATCTCTGATTTTTGGGCCCGTCGAAAATACTCACTCCGATTTTTGGGCTTCAACCCTTAACGTTGAAAATCAACCCCTTGGTACCACGCAGATGTGAATTTCTCAAAAAATAATCTTTTTGGGAATTTTATATCATGGATAGAGTCTATGATTTTTGGGTTTTTCGAAAATACTCACTCTGATTCTTGGGCTCCAACCCTTAACATTAAAAATCAACCCCATGGAACCACGCAGATATGACGTTGTCAAAAATTGATCTTTTTGAGAATTTTATAGCGTGGATAGAATCTCTGATCATTGGGATCCTCGAAAATACCCACTCCGATTTTGGGCTCCTACCCTTAACGTTAAAAATCAACCCCTTGGTACCACGCAGATATGAATTTCTCCAAAAATAATCTTTTCGGGAATTTTATACTGTGGATAGTGTCTTAGATTTTTGAGCTCCTCGAAAATACCCACTTCGATTTTTGGGCTCCAACCCTTCACATTAAAAATCAACCCGTTATCACAAAGCAGATATGACTTTGTCAAAAAATAATCTTTTTGATAATTTTTTAGTGTGGATAGAGTCTCTGATTTTTGGGCTCCTCGAAAATACTCACTCGGATTTTTGGGCTCCAACCCTTAACATGGAAATTTTTTTTATTTTCTTTTGATAATCTTTAATCTTTCTTTCTTAAATTTACAATTTAAAAATTTTTTTAAATTGAAAAAATTTAAGTTAGTAAAAAATTTGTGTAAATGAACAACAACATGCTTTTTGGATTGATTCGAACCTGAAATTTAGTCAGCTTGAATGAAACAAACATGCTATTATTTTTTATTCGTGGGAACGTATTTTTTCGTGGTGTTTTTGACGTTCCAAAATCGCAAAAAGGATATAAAATCCAAAAAATCCTAACTAACGACAACATTTTTTTCAAAAAAAGCAAAATGAAAAAATGTTTCTTTGGTTCAAGCTAAATAAATTTCAGGTTCGACATATTCAACTTTTTTCAAAACGTGTGCATATGGCTCAATACAAAGCAAAAATGTTCTTGCACATTTGCAAAAAAATTTTAACTAAGAGAGAAATTTATTTTTAAATTTAGAAATTTTTAATTTCAAACAAATAAGATAATTTTTGAACGAAACGGTTGAATTGTTGAATTAGGAACATCAGTTTTTAACAAAAAATCGAATAGTTACATTTTCGTTTCAAGAAACTAATTTTTAATTGCAAAAACTGAATTTTCTCCCAAATTCTTGAATTTTGAAGCCTGAAAGAAGAATTTTCTACAATGCAGTTGATTTTTCAACACCAAAATATGAAGTTTCAATTGAAAAGTTAATTTTCAACCAAACTTGAAAATCTTTATTTAAAAGACCTAGTTTTTACCAATAAAAAAAACTTTTAATAAATGATGAATTTTTAATTAAAAAATGAATTTTTAACAAAGTAGTTCAAAATTCGACAAATTAGTTGAATTCCCTACCAAACTATTGAATTCTCCAGAGAAAATTTAAATGTTCTACAAAATAGTTGAATCTTTAATCCGAAAACACGAATTTTCAACAAGACTTAAGTTTTGAACCAAAAATGATTTTTTAGTCAATAAAGAAAAAAAAATTGTATAAAAATGTCGAATTTCGAAGCAAAAAGATTATTTTTCTACACAAAAGGAGGAATCTTTATCAAATTACATAGATTTTTAACCAAAAATTTGAAATTTCAAAATAAAAAAGATAAACTGATTTTCAAATGAAAAAAAAAAAACATTTTCTACCAAATTATTGTATTTTTTAGAAAAAAAAACTTCCAATAATGCATTCGAATTTTCAACTCGAAAATATAAGCTTTCAACAAAATAAATATATTTCCAATAAAATAGTAACATTTTTAACCAATTTGCTGCCAAAAAATATAACCTTTGAACGAAGTTTGAAGTTGCAACCAAATAATTGAATTTCCGACTAAAAAAGATCAATGTTCAAATACAAATGGAATAGTTCAATTGTGAGTTTTAAAAAAATTCTTGGCCAAAAATGCAACAGTTTGTTTCAAAATTTAACAATCTTATTAAAAGGACATACTTTTTGGTTAAAAATTCGACTATTCAGCAGAAAATTAACTTATAGTTTAAAATTCTTATTTTTGTGTTGGAAAGTGAACTGGAATCTTCTTTGGATGGAAATTTAATAATTTTTTTGAAGCTTTTTTTTATTCATCTGTTTTAAAAGAAATATTTCATCTTTCTGGAATAAAAATGCAACTGTTCGGTGGAAAATTGAACTCTTTTTTGAAAATTTGTCTTTCTGATTTCAAAATTCACTTCCGTTAGCAGAAATTACATCGTTCTTGGATAAAAATGCAACTGTTTGGTTTAAAATTCAACAATTTTGTTGAAAAGTCATACTTTTTGGTTGAAAATTCTGCTGTATTGTTAAAAATTTAACTATTTTGTAGAAATTTCACTTTTTTGGTTAAATTTCATATTTTGGTGTTGAAAAGGGAACGGAAATCTTTTCTGAATGAAAATTCAACTGTTTTTTTGATTTTTTAAAATTAAAAATTCATCTGTTTTAAGAGAAATTTCATTCTTCTTGGATAAAAATGCAAATGTTTGGTTGAAAATTTTACTATTTCGGAGAAAATTTACTTTTTGTTTAAAATTCATATTTTGGTGTTAAAAAATGAACTGAGAGCTTTTCTGGAAGAAAGTTCAACTTTTAAAAAAATTGTCCCATGTTTATTATCTGTTTTAGTGCAAATTCCATCTTTCTTGGGTAAAAATTCAGCTATTTGGTAGAGAATTCAAGTATTTCGTTAAAAAGGCATCCCTTTTGTTTTTAAAAATTTGTTTTTTTTTATGAACAATCCAATTTTGTTCGTAAAAACTTATTTTATGTTAAAAAATTCATATTTTGATCTTGAAAAGTCAACTGGAATCTTTTCCGGATGAAAATTAAACTATTTTTTCTTAAATTTTTTTTTTTTTTTTAAGAAAAATGTATCTGTTTTAAATATATTTCATCTCTTTCTGATAAAAATGCAACTATTGGGTAGAAAATTCAACAATTTTGTTAAAAAGTCATCCTTTTCCGGTAAAAATTCGTCTTTGGTAGAAATTTCTTTCTTTATGAAAATATAACTTTTTGGTTAAAAATTATTCTTATAAAATTCTTATAAAATTATTATTATTATTTAATTTCAGTATTCAGCTATTTTGGTTGAAAATTCTCATTTTTGGTAAAAAAAAAATCATTTTCTTGGTTAAAAATTTCATGTTTGTTGAGTAAAAATGAATCAGTTTCGTGGAAAAATAATTTTTTGCTGAAGTCATATTTTTTGTTTGTAAATTCAATTTTTGTAGAGAAAAATCGTCTTTTGGCTTGAAGGTTCAACAATTTAGTAAAATTTTCTTTCTTTAGTGAAAAATCTTCATTTGTTGAAAATTCGGCTTTTTGGTGTTAAAAAACTTGTTTTTAAAATAAATTTCATGTTTTTTGATTGAAATATAAACTATGACACTTTTTGTTTGGAATTTATATTT
>CAKNXH010001577.1:328548-388230 GCA_932178445.1 Andricus quercusramuli | reverse complement strand
TGAAAATGCTGGTATTTGAATATTAATGATCAAGGAAAATGAAAAATTAGACAAGGAAAAAAAGGAATTTTGATAATGGAGTTCTCGGACACCCTGCCTATTTCTTTTAGCAATCACTAGTGAAACATTTTTGGAAACTAAAAATTACGTACAGAAAGAGTTGGGGGGGGAGAAATATTTTGGTTACAGTTTGTTGCAGGAGGGAGGGGAGGGGTGGTGTCAGAGAGGGTCTATAATCCGTTACGTAATTTAAGTACGACCCCTAATGAAATGTCCTATCTAAATCAATTGTTGAAATTCGTTTATACAAAGGTGTCACGGTATGAGGGGTCGTTCACAGAGGATCACCATCTTTCTCCTACTCTTGAAATAATACTAATGAATTAACTTTTATCATTTTTACAGGTTCACCAACAGCTTCTCCTTCAACTAGTTCGTCAACATCTTCTGCAATAGTACCATCAACATATTCTGCAACAGTACCATCAACATCTTCTGCAATAGTACCATCAACATCTTCTTCAATAGTACCATCAACATCTTCTGCAATAGTACCATCACACCATACCCCTTTTAAAGGACCGACAGTGTTTCCTTTTGTCTTCACGGGTCCGAAGTCACCTGCCTATGCACAAAATGTATATTTAGTGCATACAGATGCTCCCACTCATGTCGTGCTTACGGTAAAAAAAGACATTCTTGGAGTTGGCTTGGGTATACATGTTTATTTCGTTGTGTCGCGCCCTGAATTTTACCAAAAAGGGTATGAAGTTTCGACGCATGAGGGCAGAAACCTCAGGCCTCACAAGGTACACCAAGTTATCCCATACGAAAAAGTTATCTTGATTCAAACGAGCGAACCCATTTTGTTGGGCAATGGACATGCTGAACGTGGTGCTCTCACTTTTGAGCATTATACACCAGAAGAAATTAAATGGGCTAAAGAATATGTTGAGAAGTATATTAAGGACACATTTCCGCCACTGCGACGATTACCTGTGTAAGCTTCTTGTTTAACGTTTTCAATTTTATGTAACCGATCATTTTGAAACTCTAACCAGCAGATGAGTCGAGCAATGGGCACCTTTTGTTACGGCATAGGCTTGCGAGCAACTGTATGTACTGCGGGTAAATTTAGGGTTAAAATTATATCTTTTTATATACCGACGTCAGTAGCTGGGTGGTGATTCACGACTAGTCTAGATCTCCAACATTAAACACGGACGAGCGCCGTCGAAGCTTGGATGGGTAACCGTTCGGGATTTTCGGTTAGTGGTGTTTTCACTACGTCTAACTACTGTCGAGTATGAGGTTTCACGTCGAGGATGGATTTAGGCACTCGATGCTTTCGAATGTCTACATCTGAACTCGTCTATCAGTGACTAGTTGTGCTCAGGAGTTATGATTTTCTGCAGTTTTCCACTCCTCTGACCAAAGTGCGGCGTGTTGCTTAAAAGCTTATAAGGAGAGTTGGGCTCATTGGGGTTTCATGGAAAGGGATATAAGCTGAAGGGTATAATGTCTGCAATCTACTGTAGGAGGGGGGAATTTTAGTTATGTTAAACCCCGGAAAGTGTATACTATACAAATATAATCTGTATCTACGTAATATTAGAGATTATGAATTAAGTAAATGTTTAAGTACAGGTGATTCCGGTCTCTTTGTTCCCGGAAACTAAAATTTGTACATTATGATCGTCCTGAAAACCTTTGGAATAATTTCGGATAATACGCGTCGCATTATCCGAGTCAAATGTCCTGTATTGTGGAGGTGTTTATTGAAAATCCATTTCGCAATCCGACATACGTGAGGGATGTTAATGAAAGTTACGAAAATTGAGGCTTCTTGAATCACATTTTAGAAATTCGTAAAAGTGGCCGATAGCTTATCCGAACTATACTTCAGTCCGGCGATTTGATGTTTACAATCCGTATATATATTATTTATTTCATTATTTTCATTATATTATTATATTATTAGGTTATTATTATATATATTATATATTATTATATTGTATTATATTATATTATATTTATTTCATTATTTTATTTATATTTCGTCACCTTTTTAGTTTTTTGGTCTAGAGTTGATGTTTCAACTAAATATATATAAATCTTCAAAAAATTACACTGTCTCTATTTTAATTATTCATATTCCTCGTTTCGTATTTTTCACTCGCGTTTGTAATACCTCTCCAAACCAAATTTTCTTCTTTACCTCTCCATCAGTCGTTTTAATTCGTTTTAAGATTCTCTTAGTTTTTGATTTTGGCGTAAGAAAAGTCGGATCATGACCTTCCCTTTTTTGTGCTAATTTTTTATTCTTAGTCCTGGCTCTAATTGCACGTTTCCTATATTTTTCTATGGTAGTTTCAAGTTTCTGAATCTCTTTTTCCTTCTCTTGTAACCGAAAATTGTACTTCCTTCCTTCTTTCTGTTCTTCTTTGCTGCTTCACTTGCTGTACTTTGCCCAACACTGTTAATTGGCAAAGAATCTTCCAGAATTATTGAAGATTCTTTAAGCTTCTTCAGTTTGTTTCGACATTTTTTGGAAGCAATGTACCATTTTTTTCCCTTCAAACGTGCTGCAGATGTCGTAACTTCATGGATAGTTTTTAAAATTCTTATTCTGTTTTCGCTGTAAATAACGCAGTCGCTCTCTTTGTCTTTGTTGCTCTCTTCTTTGAGGATTTTCCGCTATTCTTCCGCTGTTCCAACAGCGATACCACGATGAAAACACCAGTTCTCGTAACATCACTGAAGTTAAGCAGTGTTGGTCGCGGTTAGTACTTGGATGGGAGACCGTTCCGGAATACTGCGTGCTGTTGGCCGGTCGTACGGTTGGGACGCCGTACGGTAATGATGTTTGGGGTGTTCTTTCAATAAATTAAAGTGAATAGGAACATAAATAAAAAAAGAAATGACCATTTTGTAGAGGATGGTAATAACTATTTATCAGATTACAAAAAGAAATCAGTAAGAGTTTCTAAGTGAATGTTATATTACTGGGACTTCAAGTTTGCCTCCAATTGGACAATTACCCATATAAATTTCATATGCCTCTTAGTATTTGTCATATGTTATTTCAAGTTCAAAACATGAAACTTGTTGAAAATGAATTATAAAATCGAGGGAAATATGCCAATGATAATTCTAAATAATTTTGGAAAAGAAATCGAGGATGTTTTAAAAGTGCACACATTGGCACAAAAATATTGAAACTATAAGTTATGAAGATAAGTTCACAAAATACCAAAATTAAAAATTAAAAAATTCGCTGTGTTGCCAACTTCGATTCCTGGGTCTTGAGGATTGTTTTTCTAATGCATTTTTGTCACTAAAAAGTTTTCATGTACCTCAAATAAATCTACTCCTGTTTGCGAATGTGTTTAATGAAATTTTCAAAAACAATGGTGAATTAAATATGAATTATCTCTTGAAAAATGATAGAATAAAGTTAGAAAAAAATTGAGAAGACTTTTTTGACCTTCAGTTACGAAAACAAATTGAAACTCAATTAAATTTAAAAACTCTGAAAACAAGAAATTTTTGAAACCTTTTTTTCGAGCGCGGGTATCTAAGTTGCATGTCTTTAGTTTTTTGATTTCGAAGATTTCGAATTGAATACTTGACCTTTGGTTTGTAGGATAATCAAGAGTTAGAAATTTTTAAAATAAATTTTTGAAACTAAAGTTTTTTTAATTTTTAAAATTGAAAAGTTTCAAATTCTAACTCTTCAGATTGATGGAGCTTGAATTTTCAATCTTTAAAATTTCAAAAAATTTTAATTTTATAAATTTATCATTCAAAGTTTCACCAATTTTAAGATTCTGGAATTATGGGTCTAACTGACTTACTGAATAAAAATTCTTAAACTTTTATGACTTTCAAGATCAAAAGTGAAGCTTTGCATTCTAAATCTTCCAAATTGAAAAAATCTCGAATGAAAAGCATCAGAATTGCAGAATTCCTAATAGTTCAACTCAAATTTTGCATAATTTTTAATTGTAACTTTTCGTAATATAAAACATTTTAATTTTATCTATTTACAATTCGAAGTTCTATAATTTGAATTGAAAACTTAGAATTTAAAATAAAATTGATAAAAACTTGAATCGAGATGAAGATTCTTAAATTTGAATGATTTTCGAAAGCAAAAGTCAAAGTCTAAATTTTCAGTCTTATCGATTGAAGAAATTTTGCGAAAAAGTCATCACAATAACAGAATTTTGTATTGTGAAATTTAAAACTTGCATAACATTTAATTGCAAATTATCTTCGGAAAATCCTTAATGTCCGGGATTAAAATTTTAAAGATCTTTAATTTCGAAGAGTTAAAACTGAAAACTTCGAAATTAAAAAAATATGTAAGTAAAAATTCTTCAATTTTGATGATTTTGAAGCTAAAAAAATTCTTCTTATATAAATGAAGAATAAATGAAATAACAAAAGGCGATGCGAATAAAGTTGTACTTTATCTTCCTGAGGTCTGAGAATAAATGTGTTTTCAAAAAATAACCATTTTTCAGAAATTTGATTTCCTTTGCATCACTTTTTCGTTTCAAAAATGTTCTGGAGTTCTACAAAAATAAAATTCCGTTGGAAAAAAAATTTTCAAGATACTTTGATATCGAGTACAGAATTTTGATTCAAATTTCTAGTCTATTAGAAAAAAGATAACATTAGAATAATTTACCAGTCTTTTCGTCACGTACCTAATAATTTGACTAAAATATCAGTAACAAACAAGAACAATTTATAAATTTTGAATTTGCTCTAACTTTTTGAATTTTTTCTAACGAAAAAATTTCTTTGGGATAGTTTCGAAACATATTTGATATCTTGTTGAAATATCAGATTGGAATATCTTAATCTATCAAAAAAATTAGTAATTGAAAGGTAATTAGAGTAAATTAAAGTAATCAAATTCAGAATTAATTGAAGGTTGCCAGTACAGAACTAGATAAACAACATTTTGATCAAAAATGTTTTTATTGTATTGAAAATTCTTAAAGAATTAAATACATATTATGGTTCAAGGATTTTGTTGGAATATAATTTTTGAAACAATTTTCTTGTTTTTGATTTCGTAAATGAAATTTTAACGTAGCAATAATTTCTGCCAGATTTCAACATCGCGAAGTTCAATCATGATTTTCTCTGAACAGAATCATTTTCTTGGATTAAATATTTTTTACTCTACTCGAGCATTCATATAGGTTGATTTTTAACAAAAATATGGAAATAATGATATAAAATATTTCAAATAAACCTAACGTAAAAATCATATTGCATCCAATATGAAACACCAAATTGATCAAATTTCAAGGTTTTCTGCCAACGAGATGAATTTTCAACCAAAAAAGTTAATTTGTTTACCGAAAAGAGGATTTTTTAACAAAATAGTTGAACTTTTAGCCAAATACTTAAATTTTTAAGCAATAAAGACGGGTTTCTCTAAGGACAGTTGAATTTTCAATCAAAAAGCTTATTTTCAGCCAAAAAAGAAAATTTTCAACCAAAAAAGATTACTTTTTTACCAAGAACGCTAGACCCGATGATATGAGTTTTCAACGAAAAAGTTACTTTTCAACTTAATTGTTTAATATTCTACCAAGAAGATTGATGTTCTACCAATAAATACGAATTTTTATTAAAATATATTAATTTTCTACAAAGTTGTTCAATCTTAAGTAAAACAGGCAAGTTATCTACAAAAAAAGTTGAATTTTCAACCCGAAACCATAATTCAAAAGAAAGTTCATTCTCCTTGAAATGGTTGAATCTTCTTCCAAATAGTTAAATTTGCCTCCAGATAGTTTAACTTTCAACCAAATAATTGGAAAGTTTACCAAGAATATACATTTTCAACAAAAAGTTTAATTCTCAACATAAAAAGTTGAATTTACAACCAGAACGATGACCTTTCTACGAAAATACAAATGTTCTACCAGTTGAATTAAACAAAGAAAGACTAATTTTTCAACCCAGAAGAAGAAGTTTCAGCCCACGATGATGAATTTTGAACCCAAATCAATTTTCAACGCAAATATATGAATATTAAACTGAAATAATGAATATCCAAACAAAATAAAATTAATTTTGTAAACAGTAATTTAATTTGAAACCAAGTGGCTACATATCTACCAAAAAACATTTTAATTCAAAATAAAAAACACTTGAATCTAACCAAAAGAGATGAATTTAAAATAAACAAAAAATAAATTTCCAACAAAGTAGTTCAACTTCCAAACAAGAAGTAGCATGTCTGACTGAAGAAGATGACTTAATGACAAAATAATGTGATTTTCAACAAAATTAACTAATCTTGAACCAAATAGTACACTGTTAAAAATTCCCGCACAAAACTTCCACTACATGTATTGGAAGTTTATTTCCGAAATGTAGGGTAACGCTAGAATACATAATGTTGTAGTTTTCAAATGCAACGGATCATGCAGCAATACATGTGTCAGATGAGGCGCATGCGCACAATTTTCGACTTATAAATGCCTCAATACATGTATTGCAATTTCGGCATTCCAATACCGTGTTTGAAATTTGGCCTTACGCTTGTATTGTAGAAATGTTGGATAATTCCAAACATTTTTAACAGTGTAGAACATTCAACAAAACAAAGGTAAATTCCAAACCAAAAATATAATATAGTAGATTTTTCTGCCAGAAATAGTTTGATTTTCAGAGTTGATTCCATTGATACAGTTCTATTGAACCAGATGTACTAGTATGCTTTCTATGCTTTCGATCCCATTCTTTTTCCCATTCCTCAAGAACTGCTTCATGTAGTATCGGTTTGTGTGAATAATCTAATTTTTCCAGCTTCGCAGTCATGACATCTCTCGATCTTGGTATTGTTATCCAAATACGGAATGCTTCATTTGCTCTTGGATCAGCATATGTGTATTTTTCGAAATCAGATATTGTAATGTAATTATCCTTATCAAATATCTTAGCTTTGTTTGGAAGATAATGATCTGATTGCACATGACGGGGCATAGGCAAATATCGGAGGTACGGAGTCGTCACCGTTTCACGATTCACACCATTTCCCAGGTTCATAATAACTGAATATCCATGATGAGGCTCCGGTCCCCTCAGCCAAGGGCGAGTACCAGTGGCTGATGTGACATAGCCCCAATATATAGAGTTATCATTCATATCTACCTCTATGCAGTTTGAAGCAGCACCTAATGTTTTCGGGAAAAAAATTTACATTTATGAAGTTCTTGTACGCTATTGATAAGGTGATATATTCCGATACCAGAGACTTTGAAGGCAGTGATTTTTTGGATACGGTTCAATCTTACTAAAAGTGTTAACGATGCAAGAAACTCCAAGTAAAAAGTTATCAGTACAATAGATTTGCTTGGTTTGGGAATATGGAAAGAAAGTAGGGGAAAGTGGGGTATGGTGTCTGTGCGGGGCATGATGACTCTTGCTTATAATGCTCATGTTTCTTGAGTTTTATATTAGTTTTTTTTACATAAAAAGGCTTCCTTGATTACCAAAGAAAGATATGTTAAGTAAAAGAAATTGATATGAAAATGAAGAAACACAAGCATTATTTGCAAGAGTCGCCATGCCCCGCACTGGCACCATACCCCACTTTCCCCTACTTGTGATTACCGTTTCGTAAATTTAATATTGGTCCCTCCTTGAAAAATATTCAAGCCATTGTTCTTATTTGGCATAATTCTTCCGTTATAATACTTCATTAATCAAAAATTATTTAGTGCTTTGGGAACAACTTTATAGACAAATTCACAACTTGTCAACTATTAACATACGGATGTCGTTTTCTTGGGATATCCACGGTTAGTGACTCAGAAAAGACCTTAACATTCATTAGGAGACTTCGCCAGGTGACAAAATTTGTTATTTCTTTATATGAAGTCTACGAAAAAATACAAAGACAGTGCAAAACATGAAAGACTTTTACATCCAAAAGCACGCGCACAGCAGTTATAGCCACCAGAAACAGTACAATTTAAATTTTTTAAAGAAACAGATTATCGCTCTTCAAAAGTGAGAAAATCAAGGATTTTTCATTAGAATTGTTTATAAAAAAAAACAATTTCGGTTCATAGATGAAATGTCATGAAAACATTACACAGCCCCACAAAAAAATGAAGTTTCATATCCCTGAACCAGACCCATGCATCCCTATGTATTTTTTATCGCTGAATCCGAATCCGAGGTCAAACAAATTCATATACCCCATACATTTTTATCTAGAGCCAAAAAACACCCCTAGAATGGGGTGAAAATGATATTAGGGAATGAGCATAGTTGTTGCATCTTAATCAATCAAATTATACAAATTTTAAAGTGTGTTGCACATAACATTTATTTGAAACACACCTTCCCACCTACCCCCTAGCCCAGCTAACCCCCAAAAACTACCTCTACCAAACGACAAGCAGGCTAATCCACCTACCCCTGGGAACAGCGAGTTAAGTCGCCTATTTTTTTGAAATAATTATATTGGACACTACAAGCGTGCTAACCCACGTACCCCCTACCTCACCTAACCCCTAGAAACGAATCCTACCAAACCGCAAGCAGGCTAACCCACCTACGCCTGGGAAAAGCGAGTTTAGTCACCTACTTTTTTGAAATAATTACATTCGATACCACAAGCGTGCTAACCCATGTCCTTTGAACTTAGGGGTAGTTTCTTTCAACTCTTTAGGGGTAGCTTACTCGTATTACGTTTGACTCAGGATACTCACCGTCCAGTGCCGATTTTCATGAAACTTGGCACACGGGTAGAGTTTAAAAAAAACAGGGGTAGAGTTTCGACTGAACTCGCTTTTCTCATGGTAGGTAAGTTAGCCTGCCTGTGGTTTGGTGGCATTGATTTCTAGGGGTTAGGTCAGTTATGGGGTACGTGGATTAGCACGCTTGTGGTGTCGAATGTGATTATTTAAAAACAATATGCGACTAAACTCGCTGTTCCCAGGGGTAGGTGGTTCAGCCTGCCTGTGGTTAGGTAGGATTGGCTTTTAGGGGTTAGGTGAGTTAGGAGGTAGGTGGGATAGCACGCTTGTGGTATCAAATGTATTTATTCAAAAAAAAAAAAAAAAAAATAGGCGACTAAACTGGCTGTTCCCATGATAGGTGGGTTAGCCTACCTGTGGTTTAGTAGCATTTATTTCTAGGGGTTAGGTCAGTTAGAGGGTACGTGGGTTAGCACGCTTGTGATGTAGAATGTGATTATTCCAAAAAAAATAGGCGACTAAACTCGCTGTTCCCAGGGGTAGGTGGGTTAGCCTGCCTGTGGTTAGGTAGGATTGGCTTCTAGGGGTTAGGTAAGTTAGGAGCTAGGAGGGGTTAGCACGCTTGTGGTGTCGAATGTAATTATTTCAAAAGAATAGTCGACTAAACTTGCTGTTCCTAGGGTAAGGTGAGTTAGCCTGCCTGTACTTTGACAGAATTCGTTTGTAGGGGTTGGGTGAGTTACGAGGTACGTGGGTTAGCACGCTCGTGGTTTCGAATGTGATTATTTCAAAAAAGTAGGAGACTAAACTCGCTGTTCCCAGGGGTAGGTGGGTCAGCCTGCCTGTGGTTTGGTAGAATTTCTTTATAAGGGTTAGGTGAGTTAGGGGCTACATGGGTTAGCACGCTTGTGGGGTCGAATGTAATTATTTCAAAAAAATAGTCGACTAAACTCGCTGTTCCCAGGGTGAGGTGAGTTAGCATGCTTCGCGTTCGGTGGAGGTGGTTTTAAGGGGTTAGCTGGGTTAGGGGGTAGGTGGGGTAGGTGGGAAGGGGTGTTTTAAATTAATTTTATGCGCTATACGCTTGAAAATTTGTATAATTCGATTGATTAAGATGCAACAACTATGCTCGTAGCTTAATCTCATTTTCACCCCATTCTAGGGGTGTTTTTTGGCTCTAGCTAAAAATGTATGGGGTATATGAATTTTTTTGACATCGGATTCGGATTCAGCGATAAAAATACATAGGGATGCTTGGGTCTGGTTCAGGGATATGAAACTTCATTTTTTTTTGTGGGGCTGTGTTATTTGGAATTCATTTCTTTGGAAAAAACGACATCTGCTGAATGAAAATTGATGAAAATCTGCATTTATTTATAAAACTTTTTTAATTACATAATAAATGACGTCACCTCACGAACATTCCTTATAAATAGAGTGTTCAAGCAGTCAAGTAGTCAAGCTGAGAATTTGATTTAAAAATTTTTTATAAAATAAAAACTTATTATTCTCTAATAAAACATTATGAGGGATGAAGTTTCCATATTATTTAGCATTAATTATGTAAAAAACCAAATCTGCTGATTGAAAATATAAGACAAGCTGTATTATTTTATAAAATTTATTTGCAAAATTGAGGGTTGTTATCAACTATTGAAAAATCATGCATATTATTTATTTCGAGTCAACTTTTAATGAATTGGTAAAGGAATGAAGTCTTCAGAGCGAGTAATCCGCCTGATGTAATTTTTAAGGATTGTTTTTAATGATTGTTTGATGTTTAACATACATGCCAGGAGTTGGAGGAAATCGTACCGTTTAGATAACAAATAAAAATTTCAATTTTCTAGTTAAAGAAAAACGTCAAATTTTGAAACTCTACTTCTATAAGACTCTTCCAAATTTATTTAGCATTCCTCTTTCACAAAAATGCTCGAAGCAGATCAAAATTGTAAGCTCTAGAGTAATTTGGCTAGAAACATATTTTTCACCCCACTCTGGGCACGTCGTACTTTTTTGTGTGGTTTGGCGTCGTGGGAAATAAAAGAGGTGGAACAGTGAGAAGATTTAGGAGTAGTGACGCACATCGATCATTTTGAAATTTTTTTTAAAATCTCGTCAGATGTAATTGAAACCTTGAACACCATACTCATCACACCGAGACGAACGATCACTCAGTCGAGATGATTGTATCGTCTCGATCGACTTTTTTCATTGCAAATTCTTGATCTCCATTACATTTCAGTTCCATCAGACTATGTTTTAAGGAAATCTCGATTTTGTCCAAAAATGATCGATATGCATCACTATTTAGGAGAAGGTGAGCTGTGGAGAAGTAGGGTTTAGTATAATTATGAGGAAGTAGGATAGGGGGAGTGAAGTGGGTATGAGTAGGAAAAATAGGAATGTGTAGTAGATGATGGTGAATTGGGAAGTAGAAAAGGAGAATCAGGGGTGGGGTGAAGAATTAGTTAAGGCAGTGTAAGTAGGTGCGAAGCAGACAAGTAGGTGTTTTGGTGGGGAAGTGAGCGGGGGATAAGTAGGTGTGAGAGGAGGGAGTAGAAAAGGGGAAGTGCAGTGGGTATGAGTAGGAAAAATGAGAAGTTGTAGTGGAGGATGGTGAATTGGGAAGTAGAAAAGGAGAATCACGGGTGGGGTAAAGAATTAGGTAAGGCAGTATAAGTAGGTGCGAAGAAGACAAGTAGGTGTTTTGGTGGGGAAGTGAGCGGTGGAGAAGAAGGCGATGGGAAGGAGAAGTTATTGGAAGGTTATTAGGGAAAGGGAAGGCCAAAGGAAATAGGTATTAAAATAATACTTTGTTGAAAACAGGTGTCTGTTAGATATGTGTTATCTCCTACGGCTCAAAAAATAAAAGATGTACAAATGTAGGCAGACGGTTAAGATATCCAGATACTTAAAGAACTTGGAAGTTGGGAAACTTTAGAAATGCACAACTCAAACCGGATGTTTTCAAGCGAACATGTTTGAAATCATATGTGATATTTGTTATAAATAATAATTATAATACTAAATTATACTCACGATTAAAACAGAGGAAGCTCGCGAACGCGAAGAGTGGAGTGGCAAGAGTGATTTTCATTTTTTTTAATAGTCACAATGGCACAGAAATGAAAAAGTAAACTGACTTTCGAAAAACTGCGTATGAGAAGTGAGTCGTTGAAGGGCCCCTATATATACTAACTTTTGTCATTTACGCAATGACTCGCTTCATTTATTCTTCAAAATAAATGGAGTGGAGGTAGAAAGATGCTTGATACCGAATCTGGAAATTCTTCATATTTGCTGTACTTATTCTCCACTGAACCTTCAGAATAATAAAACATCACAACATGTATAAAAACAGAGATGAACATCGCTTTCCATATATTTTTCTATCTTATGTATCAAAATGCAAACTAAGATTTTGATCTTCAAAATTCCTTGCAAACGATTTCAAAGAATTACAAAGATTTTAACAGTTTTTAATGATTTGAAAAGATTTCCAGAGTTTGAAAAAAGCACAAATCTTAGAGAAAATCTTAATTTCTCAAAGGATTATTACACAGGATTTCAAGGAACTTCAGAGAGTTTAATCAGATTTTATGAGATTCCAAGGGACTTTGAGAGATGCTGAAAGATTTACATGGATTTCAAAATTTTTAATTAATTTCAGAGTATATAAGGGTATTTTTCATAAAAAAGTGAAACAAAAAATAATCTAATATATATGATTGTCCTTATGGCAAACTTTCAACCACACACACACACACACACAATTTATTAGAAAGTAATTTTAACAGCTACAGTAGGTTTCAAGTAACATATCTAAGAAACAATAACTAAATAGAGGAAACTTAAATGGCTCGAATTTGACATAGGGCTTGAATCTGAGCCACCTGGATTTCTGGAAAACTAAAACATGTACTAGTTTGCTAACAGTGGGAACTGATCGCACTTAAGTGTGGTGGAAAATAGTGATAATTTCACTGTTTCATTCGCTTCACAAAAAGAGTGAGATAGAAAAATAAAAAATCGGATATCCAGAGTTCATTCCAGGGAAGTCTTAAATGTCCATTCATTATTCCGCGAATGTAGTTTTTCCAATAAATGTTGTATGTAGTAGTGAAGTAGGGTTAGTAGAATAGTTTTGCTCTGTAGGTATGGAGATGCTTCTGTTTAGGGGTTATGCTTTTTGAAGATGAACATTTTGAACCGGGTGGCTCTAATTTTATATACCATGGGTGGCTCGAATTTGATATACCCGAAAATCACAGTTAGACATTATTCAGCTCCCTGAATGTTAAAAAAATTAGTTCATGTATTCATGCACGTATTCGTGTGTGTATGTCTGTGCTTGTTTAGTGTGAATTCATGTGATCCTAACAATGACGAGTGTAGTATGTATACTAACACTTATTGTCCAATTTATCTTCTTTGCAGATTTCAGAATGTCAAATACCAGATTCGATTAGACTTGGTATCATCCTAAATAATATTAATAATTAGTTTCATATCGGAAACTTGCTTATTTTTCATGTATTTCGATGTTTTTATAGGTACATCAAATAAGAGCCACCATTTACCGATTTTCGAGAAACTCGTTTTTTGGAAAATCTTTATTTAAAAAAGACTTGTTGACGATATGGAACAATCAATCAAACCATCCGAAAGGTAATTAAATAACCTTTCGAATGACCTATTGTTGGTCGAATTTCGGTTCATAGAGTCCCGGCAATCCATCGAAAAGGAGTTCATATATCAAATTCGAGCCCTTTCCGATTTTTCGAGAAGAACTAAAATTTTTTATTTTCAGGAAAGCGGACGTTATTTTGTTAATTTTCGACTTTCTGCATATTTCATCCAGGTTTCCGAAATGAATAGAAAAACTGTTGTGCTTATGAAATTGTACTAATTACTAATGGAAATTCACTAACTCAATTTGAGAAAAGGTAAATTACTAAAAATTAGTCATTGAATCATAATGTTTTTTTCTTTATCAGATAATGAAAGAAGCTTCATTGGATTATTATCTTTAAATTTAGAAGTAATGACTGGGTGAAGTGAAAAAAATGTGTTACTACACCATATAATACGAAATTGAGCCAAAACTGCAGAAGTATGTTGTCATTATCACCCAGGTTCCAAGGAGGAGGAAAATAACACAAATTCTGTGTTTAGGGTGGGAAGAGCTGTATCCACTTATGATTATCTTACGTCCAACAATCATTTTTTTCGTAGAAGTAGATATGATTTTATTATTTCATATTCTTTGAAAAATAATTTCAATCCTTAAAAAAATGCATTGCATAAATACATTTATTAAATATCAAAATTCTGAACAGATACAATTGGACTGTGATGGTGTAGAAAATATTATTCGTCTTTTTTCAAGTTCAAGACAAGGCCTTTTTTTCCAAGTCAGGGTATTCTAAATTATTGCTAGATTTTTTAAAAATGAATTCTGCCGTTCCAGGTGGAGTCTAGTAATATAACTTTTTCAAACAAATTATATTATTTTGCATGTTTTGAAATAGAAAATTCGAGATGATTGCAAAGAACTTGTTGAAGATCTTGAGAAAATATATTTCTCAAGCCTTTCATCTTGTTATTTCTTATAATAAATAATTGTACGTACATCATAAGAATAGCTTTTCTGCAAATAAGAAAATGCCGGGTGCATAAAATTATATGGACTTTAGCTTCAATTTCAAAGAATAAAATTCAAATTTTTATCATTTTTTTTTAAATAAAAAAACAACAATTATTGGCTTTGATTCAAGCAGAAGTTTCTTTGATTCTGAGAATTTTTTCTCTCAAAAAAATGTTTTTTGTTCTGATTTGTTGCTGATTTTGTCGACTTCCAGAAAAATAATTAATACTCTTTAATTTTCTTTAAACTTTAAAATGTTAAGAAGTTGGTCCTAAAATAAGACAATTTGAGAGCGGGAGGTACTTATATTTAGTGCTTATAACCCATATCCTTAGTAAAAAATTGTTGTTTTTTTCTAATTAAAAATTAATGTCTTCATCTGTAAGATTAGCCATATCACTTTTTGTCGAAAAAAATTTTTCTATAAAAATTGAGAACTAAAATAATCTGATTTTGTTCGAAAATTTATATTCTTTGGTTGAAAATTCATCTAATTTTTTTTTTCTTTTTTTTTAATTGTCCAAAAATTTCAGCATTTCCAAAGTTCGAAAACTTTGAAATCATGATCCTTTACCAATTTTAGATTTTGGTGTGAATTTCAAACAGAAATTGTTGATAAGTGCTGCTTTTAAAATATAATTATTCAATTTTGAATGATGCAATGAAAAGATTCAAAAAGGATAATTTACTCCTGTTGTAAAAATATAACTTTCGATTGATATTTGAAAATAATTTACTTTTGCTCATGTCAAATAAAAATTGGAATTCTGCTAAATACCACAGAGATGAATTCTGAAGAAGAAATGTAATAGGAGACTCTTCATTTGAAATTGAACAGTTTTCAATTTTGAAAATTTATCATTTAAAATTTCACCAATTTTGAGATTGAATTAAAAAATTCTCTAATTTTAGTGCTTTATATTCAAAACATCTTCGATGCCGAAAATTCAGAATTAAAAATATATTAATTAAATGTTTTCTATATGAACGGGAAATTCGCGAAATATGTAGGAACGTTTATTAAAAGAACATGATTGTAAAACTTATCAGTAGACTAGCTCTTGAAATCTTTTCAATTTGAATTATCTAGAATTCCACACTTGACCTATGATCTTCAAAATCATCAAAATTTATTAACTTTTCATCTCACATTTTTCAATTGAAGAGTTTTTGAATGTAACTCTTCGAATTTATGGAAATTTTTATATATATGGAAGATTTCAGCCTAGCAGAAATCAGAATCAAAGAAAGGAATAATTAGATTTGTTTGAAATTTCATATGATAATAATATGATCTTGAAAGAAATTCTGCGATTATGTGTCTGTATGACTTTCTATATAAAAATTCTTAAACCTGTATGACTTTGAAGATCAAAAGCGAAGCTTTGCATTATAAATCTTCCAAATTGGAGAAATCTCGAATGTAAAGCATCAAAACAGGAGAATTCGTAATAGTAGATACAACTTAAATTTTGCATAATTTTCAATTGTAACTTTTCATAATCTAAAACATTTAAATTTTATATATTTACAACTCAGAATTCTACAATTCAAATTTAAAACTTTCAAATTTAAATAAACGTTAATAAAAATTCAAATCAAGATAAAAATTCTCAAATCTTCCTGAGGTTTGAAAATAAACGTTTTTTCAAAAAATAATAATTCTCTATTTCTCAGCAAATTGAATTCCTTTGCATAATTCTTTCGTTTCAAAATAGTTCTGGAGTTCTACAAAAATACAATTTAAACAAAATTCGCAACTTGAAAGTTACAAAATTTTGTTGGTCACAAAATTTTCAAGCTGATTCGTCAAGAGATCAGGAACTTCTTGTTAGTTCCAAAACGTATTTGACATCTAGTAAAAAATTTTGACTCAAATTTCTAGTCTATTAAAAAAATTCTTTCTTCTATTTTTTGAAAATTTACAAAAATTTTAAGAGCGTATAACTTTCAAATTTTAATCAAAATTTAAAATGTAATTAGAATGATTCGCAAGTCTTTTCATCACGTACATAATAATTTGAACAGTTTTTCTGAACCAAACAAAAAAAAATTTCAAATTTTGAAGCTGCTCTAACTTTTTAATTTTGGTCTAATACAGAAATTTCATTGAGATACTTTTGGGACATACTTGATGTCTTGTTGGAATTTCAGATTGAAATTTCTCAATCTATCAGTAAAATAGATGTTTCTACTTTTTGAAATTTCTTAAATTTTCAAAAGCTTGTAACTTTTTCAATTACTATAAGAATTGAAAATGTCACGAGTATAGTTTGCCATTCTTTTCGTCATGTACTGGAAGATTCGACCCAAATTTCTGAAACTCTTGACATTTTTTTTCAGATTTTGAATTTGCTCTAAAATTGTTAACATTGTTCGAAAAAGTCTGGCTAAAGTGCTCTACCAAGTTATTGGTAGAATTGGTAGAAAAAAAAATTATATTTTTCCCATTGTTGTAAGTTATTACAACAATGGGAAAAATATAATTTTTTGTAAGAAGTAATTGGAGGGTACCAGTACAGAACTAGATAAACAACATTTTGATCAAGAATCTGTTTATTGTATTGGAAATTCTTATAAAAGTGAATACATATTCTGTTTGAAGGATTTTGTCGGAATAACATTTTCGACACAATTTCTCGTTTTTGATTTCGTAAATAAAATTTTAACGTAGCAATAATGTCAGTCACACTTCAATATCATGGACTTCAATCATAATTTTCTCTGAACAGAATCATTTTCTTGGATTGAATATTTTCTACTTTATTTGAACATCCTTACTGGTTGTTTTTTAACAAAAATATTGGAATAATAATAATAATAATAATAATAATATTAATAATAGATCTTTATTAAGATGCCAGCAACATATACAAAGTATTCACAAATATTAATGGAAAGGCACTTAAAGGGCCGAGGTACAGCTTAGAGCTGCTTTGCAATCTAACCCTAATAAGGGAACAAAATGTTTCAAATGAACCTAATGTAAGAAAATGAATTTTGTAAACAGTATTTCAATTCTTACCCAAGAAGCTATATATCTACCAAAAAACATTTTAATTTGAAATAAAAAAAACTGTTAAATTCAACCAAAAGAGATGAATTTCCAAATAACAAAATCAATGTTCGACAAAGAAGTTCAACTTTCAAACAAGTAGTAGCATTTTTGACTCAAAAAGATGACTCAATAACAAAATTGTGTCATTTTCAGCAAAATTTACTTGATCTTGAACCAAAGACTAGAACATCCAACCAAACAAGATGCATTCCGAACCAAAAACATAATATAGTAGATTTTTAGCCTGAAATAGTTGGATTTTCTAAGGGGGTTCCATTGATATAGTTCATATTTGAGGGGAAGGCGAGTAAAAGGGGAAACAAAAATTAAAAAGAAGGGAAACGGAGGGAATGAGAAAATAAGCCTTGCAGGGCATACATCTGTTATTTTTGAAATAATCTAACCAGATGTACTCGGACTGTTTCCATGAATTCGTTCATTTTCTTCTTTCCATAACTTCATAACTGCTTCATGTACAACATCTGTGTGTGGAATATCTAAAAGTTTCAGTTTCGCAGTCATGACATCTGACGTTCCTGGTATTGTTATCCAAATACGGAGTAATTCGTTCGCCTCTGGATCATCATATTTGTAAAGTTCGAACTCAGATATTGTAGTATACTCATCCATGAACAGTATGCTAGCTTTTTGTGGAAGATGATGATCTGATTTCACATGATGAGGCATAGGCACATATTGGAGGTACTGAGTCGTCACCGTTTCAACATAAGGTCCACGTTCCAGCTTCATAACAACTGAATATCCTTCATGTAACTCCGCTTTCGCCATCCAAGAAGGACGAAACATGGTTGATGTGACATAACCCCAATATTTAGAGTTATCGTCCATAACTACCTCTATGCAGCTTGAAGCAGCACCTAATTTTGTAGGAAAGAAAATTTACAATTATGAAGTTCTTATACGCTATTGATAAGGAGAGCAGTAAAAAATATTATTTTAGTATTTCAAAATTGAGATATTTGAAAGGATATATTCAGATAGCAGAGACTTTGGAAGCAGTGCTTTCTTGGATATATCTCAATCTCACTGGAAGTGTTTACGATGCAAGAAACTCCAAGTAGGAAGATATTTTCAAGCAAACATGTTTGAAACCATGTGTAATATTTGTTATAAATAATAAATATAATACTTTTCAAATGCTTAAAAAAATGAACTATCTCCTTCTTTCACCGAAATATCGTGGTTTGAAGTCAGCAGTGATTTTTAATAGCGCTCACAAGAGCCGTGCGCACAATTTCCGAAGGTTGTGTAAATTAAACTCACGATTGAAATAGAGGAGGCTGATGAACGTGAACAGTGAAGTGGCAAGATTGATCTTCATTTTTTTTAAATAGTTACAATGACACAGCAATGAAAAAGTGAACTGATTTTCGGAGAACCACGTATGAGAATTTACTCGATAAATGGCTGCTATATATACTGGTTTTTATCATCTATGGAATAATATGCTTTATTTATTCTTAAAAATAAATGGAGTGGAGATGGAAATATTACTGATACCAGCTCTCTACATTTTTCGTATTTGCTGTACTGATTCACCACTGAACATTCAGAATAATTAAACATTACAACATGTGTAAAAACAGAGATGAACATCACTTTCCATCTATTTTTTTAGCTTGTGTATCAAAATGTAAACTAAGATTTCAATCTTCAAAATTTTTCGCAAACGATTTCGAAGAATTAAGAAGATTTTAACGATTTTCAACGATTCAAAAAAGTTTCAAGAGTTTGAATAAAGCACAAATTTGAGAGAAAATGGTTATTTCTCGACAGATTATTACACAGTATTTTGAAGAACTTCAAAGAGTTTCATCAGATTTCATGAGATTTCAAGGCAAAGGAATTCATAGGACCCATTTCTATTTGTTTATTCACGCCCTTTCTTCCTTCTCTTTCCCTATTCATCAAATCGTAGACCCTACCTTCTATGATCCCTTTTTCTACTTCTTCCTTATATTTCTCCTTTCCCCTTCGCTTTTCCTTTCCAGCATCCTATCATGTTCTCTTTTTCTCCTGTTTTACTCCGCCTTCCCTATTTCTCCTTTCCTTCATTTTCTTACACACTCTTTCATTCTCGCTCTACTCTCCCTGCATTCCTCGTCCCACCAGCCTTTCTTTCCCTCTTCTCTTCCTTCTCTTTTACCTATCCCATCTCTTACCTTTTCAATCGACCCTTTCAACCTTTTAATTAATGAGTCTACTCCCTCCTCTTTTTCATACCTAACATTCTCCTCTTCCATTTTTTGTTTAAACTCTTTTAATTTATCTACACCTCAGAGTCCCATTTTCTTGTTCCTTTCTCCCCCTCAATCCTTTCTCTCTCTGCCAAGCTTATGGACGCCAACTTTCAGTGTAGCTGTTACTAAGAAGTGCTCGGACCCCATCTCATTTGCCACATTCATACTACCTATCATATTTCACATTCTTTCTTCCATCAGAATGTAGCCTATTACCGTTTCTCCCTTACCTATGAATGTGATCTCTCCTTTCTCGTGTCCTTTAATATTGTCATCAAATAACACCATCCTTTTTCTCCTATTACGTCTTCACCTCCTCCCCTCCCAGTCTATCACCCTATGTTTGAAGCTCCTTACACAGGCCTCGTTTCTTCATCCCAAGCCCCTCTCCCTTGCTCGCCAGTCCGGGCATTCAAGTCACCTTCTATGAAAACCAACTCTTCCTTCTTTTGCTCCATCCACCTCCTTATTACTCTCAAACCTTCCTCTTACCCTCTTCTTTATACACAAACTACCGCTATTTTGGCTTTTGAAATTATAATCCTTCTTACCATTGTTCCACCCTTTTCCTGCATGTCCGTTTCTGTTCTCCCTTATACTGCCAATTTTTCTCTCACCCCTGAGACCATATCGCTCATCCATCTACCTTTGACGTGTTTCTTTCTTGCTTCTTGCATTGTCCACACATAACGTTTCGTTAAAATCGTTTTCATCCCCTTTCAGTCCTTCTCGTCCGCCCAGGTTTCACTCATCATAATCACATCCCACTTTTCTAACTCCCTCCACAATTTTTCATTCTTTTTCTGCAAGCCTGACACATTCCAGAAAGCTATTCTCACGTTTAGCTCTTCCCTCCCCTCACCTATCTTCCTCACTTTTCTCCTGCCTTGCCGATTGGAAATACTCTGTTTCATCTATAAACACTTTTGCCTCTTCCTTTTTCCTACCTTCCTCAACTCCGTTTTTTCCCTCATTTCTTCTCATTCTTTTTCCCGGAACCATTTCTCCCCATTTATCCATATCCTGTCTCTCACGATTCATACAATACGCATCTTTTTCCTCCGTACCCATGCCATCTGCTCTATTCGCCATCTCCTCTTGTCTTATCTTGTCTCTCCTATTCTCTTAACTGCTTCCACCCTTACCTGCACTCCAATATCTCTCATAAGCCTTTTGATTCCCACTTCCCCTGTTTTACTCTCCACTGTCAATCCCTTAACTAATATGTTATTTTTTCTCTTTGCCTTCCTTCACTTTCCAATCTCATTTCAATGTCACTCAGTCTCTTCTTCAATCTTTCATCCTCATTATGAACGTTCTCGTAACTCTCTTTTCCTATTTCCGCACCTTTGAAAAGCACAGGCTTTAGTGACATTTTATAAATGGGCGTAGATCATTATGAAGGGAGGTCAAAGTACAGTGTTATTCAGCATGAGAAACAGCAAGGGTGAAATTCTATATAATGCAGACTGGATACTACGCGCTTTGAGATAAGTTGGAAGTCCAAAGTGAATATGTGCCAGGAAGATCATGCACAGATCGAATATTCAGCTCAAGCCAGATCACAGAAAAAGTTTGAGAGTAAGGCAAAAAGCTTTCCCTGCATTTGTTGATCTACGAAGAACGTTTGACAAGGTGGATCGATGTAGACTTTGGGAAGTCCTGAAAGAGTATACAAACAATTAATGATAATAGCAAAGCGAGTTCAAGGTTTAATGAGAAACACTGAGTGACTGGTTCGATATAATGCAAGGTGTTAGACAAGAATGCGTTATGTCCTCGTGGCCATTCAGTATATTCACGGACAAGTGTCAAGAAGGGCTCTCTTCGACAATGAAGGTGTGGATCTCGAGACATTGAGGGTACGTGGGTTAGCGTTAGCAGATGATAAGGTCGTTATGGCAGTCATTCAAAGACTTGCAGAGAATTTTGAGCTAAACGAATACAAGCATGAAGTATATGGGCCTCAAAACTTATGTAAATAAAACAAAAATTATGGTGTGTAAAGCAAGGGATGAGGAAACAATGTGCAGCATTGTCCTAAATGATGAGGCAATAGAACAAGTTGATAAGTACGTGTAATTTGGTAGCCTATTTACTAATGACGTAAAGATAGATGGAAATTAGATAGGCGTATAAACGAGGGTAAGAAGGTTATCGGTAGAGGAGGGCCCATTATCAGAAGTAAAAATATATCAATTAAAGTTTCACAAATTTTTAATATTTTAAATAGCAAAGTTCAAGAATTCAATTCCAAATCCTTCAGATTGAAGAAGTAAACATATTATTATATAAAGAATTAAAATTTGAAGAGCCATTATTTTCAAGTGTTATAATTGAAAACTGTCCAATTTCAAAGATGCAAGAAGAAATATAATTTTTGTCGTAAATTTCCAGGATTTTGAAGATCAAAAGCGAAGTTTTCAACTGGAAAACTTTCGAATCCCGAAAGTTCAAATTTGAAAAAAATTTTAGGTTCAATCACGTTTGCGTATCTGAAAACAATAATTCTTAGTTTCATTTCTTGTATTTAAATATCGCTCCTTCGTTACATAAATAATGATAAATTATTAATTCTTTAATCGACAATTATTTCAATAACAATTCAAAAAGTCATTCAATTAGCTCCAAGTCTAAGAATCATCCTTTTTTTGATTCAAAGAAATGTTTTTCGTGATAAAGTATTTTTTTTCAAATTAAAATTTGTTTATAATTTGAAAATATTTTTTTTCATCTAAAGTTATTATTGGTTGAATGAAAAAAGAGAAGAGAATAGTTTTGGATTAGACTCGATTGATCCATTTACATCTTGACTTCACAATAAATATACAATATTCAATTTTCACTTTCAAGATCCGGAATCAATAGCTGGAGGTGTTTTGACTATTTCTAAAAAAATTCAACTCTTCATACGTAACGAATATACTTGAATTTTCTCGGAACCTACAAATTTAATAAAATTCCTTCTAGAAAAAAAACTAAATCGGTCACAGCTTTAAATATTTTTTAACCAAGTTAACAAACTGTACTGTTTTACGCGATGCTCAAGATAAGATATCTCACTTCTTTTATGATGCCTGTTTTTTATGAATTCAATGTCATGTACTTCAACTATCTGATGAATAAATTATTAAAAACAATCTTAAATATTAGAATTTTTAGAGTAAAATAAAATTCTGGTCTAATGTGCTCTCGAAATCTAAATTAGTATAATTTTACTAATTGCTACTGAAATTCTACAACTTCAAGGAGATCAAATTAAACATGTCCAGATCAGTAGAAAACTACTATTAGGTTTAAAGAAATACATCAAATTCAGGACTGCATATATTAATTAAAAGACTTTCATGTAAATGTGAAATTTGTAAAATAGAAACGTTTAAGAAAAGAAAGGGATTGTGAAACTTTTCAGGAGAGTAGTGAATCACACGATTGTGAATCATATTACGTCACCTACACGAACACAAAAAATGGAAAAATAAAAGTTATTTATACATCAGTTCTACTCTGTCTTACAAAAGTCATGTAAAAAATTTCATATCGAGAACAATCGACAAAAGAAATTGTTGTAATGTTTGATTATTCTGAAGGTTCAGTGGGGAATAAGTATAGCAAATATGAAGAATTTCGAGACCCGGCATCAATAATTTTCCTACCTCCACTCCATTTATTTTGAAGGATAAATAAAGCGAGTCATTGCATAGACGATAAAAATCAGTATATATAGCAGCCATTTTTCGAGTGAATTCTCCCAACGCAGTTCTCAGAAAATCAGTTAACTTTTTCATTTTTGTGTCAGTGTGAATATTAAAAAAAAATGAAGATCACTCTTGCCGCTCCACTCTTCACATTTGTGGGCTTTCTCTATTTCAATCGTGAGTATGATGTAGTATTATAATTATTATTCATAACAAATATTACATATGGTTTCAAACATGTTCCTTCGAAAACATCCAGTTTGGGTTGTATATTTCAAAAATTTCCCTACATCCAAGTTCTTTCAATTGCACAATGAAGAGAATTTAAGAAATTTTCTGAAATTTCAAATACTATGACATTTAATTCTGTTACTTGAAACGAAGATTCAAAGTCTTGATAAAACAATCGTGCTAATAATTGGAAGCTTTTGGATTTGCTCAAAATAAAAATTTTAAAATTATTTCGCATTTTTTTCGGAAACTATCTATTTGAGAGAAAATATGTAAACATATGTTTGAACAAATTCTTATTTTCGTGATTTCGATATTTTAATGGTCGCCAGTTTTCTGTGTGTATCTAGATATCTTGAGCGTCTACCTACATTTGTACGGCTTTTATTTGCTGAGCCGTAGAAGATAACGCATATCTAATAGACACTTGTTTTGAACAAAATATTATTTCAATACTTATTTCCTTTTGCTTTCCCTTTCCCTAATAACCTTTCATTAACTCCTCCTTCCCATCGTCTCCTTCTTCTCCACCGCTCACTTCCCCATCAAAACACTTATTTGTCTTCTTCGCCCCTGCTTATACTGCCACACCTAATTCTCCACCCCACCCTTGATTCTCCGTTTCTACTTCCCAATTCACCATCCTCTACTACACCTTACCAGTTTTGCTAGTCATGCTCACTGCACTTCCCCTTTCCTACTCCCTCCTCTCACATCTACTTCTCTCACACTCACTTCCCCACGAAAACACATGCTTGTCTCCTTCCCCCTATTTATACTGTCCGACCTACTTCTTCACTCCACCCCTACAACTCCGCTCCTACTTCCTAACACACCATCATCTACTACATCTCTCCCTGTTTTCCTATCCATCCCCACTCCACTTCCCCTATCCTACGTCCTCCTAATCATGCTAACCCCTGCTTCTTCACAGCTCATTTCCTTCTAAATCTCGTCTCATCTCTTCCCCACCATCCTCATGACTCCCTGCCAGGGAAAAAAGTACGACCCATCCAAAGTAGGGCAAAAAATATTTTTCTGGCTAAAGTAGTCTAGAGCTTTACTATTTTGATCTGCTTCGAGCATTCTTGTCCAAGAGGAAAATTAAATAAATTTGAAAGAGTCTTATAAAATCTAAATTTCAAAATGTTTAGGTTTTTGATTCAACTAGAAAGTTAACATTTTTATTTGTTAACTAAACAATCCGATTCCTTTAAACTCCTTACGTGTTTGTAAAACATCATGCAATCAATAAGAACAATCTTAAAAATAATATCAGGCAGCTTACTCGCTCTACAGACTTTATTCCTTTACCAATTCATGAAAAATGGACCCTAAATGAATAATATGTATGATTTTTCAGTAACTGATAACAACTTTTGATTGTCCAAATGAATTTTATAAACAAATACAGATTCTCTTCAATTTCTAATCAGCAAATTCCGTTTTTTCTTTTTTTTTGACGTAACTAATACTAAATATCGTGGAAACTTCATCCCCCATGATGTTTTATCAGAGAATAATAAGTTATTATTTTATAAACGATTTTATAATCAAATTCACAACTTAACTACTTTTCAACAAATGAATTTGATCTTTTTTCAAGAAAATAATCTGTCGATGACTCAGTAAGAACACTCTATTTGTAAGGAATGTTTTTCAGGTGACATCCATTATTATGTTATCAAAGAAGTTTTATAAATAAATGCAGATTTTCATCAATTTTCATCCGACAGATGTCGTTCTTTTCAACGAAATGAATTCTAAATAATGTTCTTATGATATCTCATTCATGAGCCAATTGCTGATAGTTGACAAGTTGTGAATTCGTTCATAAACTTTTAACAATTAGAACTTGATACCAGGTATTAAAAATTGTACATATTATTCATTTCCAACAGAGTTTTTCTGATATATACGAAGATGTTGGTTTTTGATCTACTGATCTATCATTTATTTAAAAACGAGCTTTCGCTCCACGACGTGGAGCCTCTTCAGGTAAAAATTTATTTCTCCATCATTTATCTGAAGAACATAGAACGACGTTTCTTATATAACAAATTTTTTTATAGAAAATATAACATATTCGTAGATATGGAACATAACCTATAAACTTACCGATGTGACGTTTACATTTCAGGGTCTTATGAAATTCATAACTGATTTTTATAAAAATTTCCTTAAAATTTCGAGATTCACAATAATGAAAGAAATACTACTCTCAAGACCCAACGTTAACATTGTTATAAACATTTTCTTTTTGCGGGCCAGCGCACAATGTTATACGTATTACTTGGAGAGAGAAATTTGTAGCGTCAAGTGAGATGAAACTATATATATATGTGAAATATGTATATAGACAGTACACGCATATACATACCCATACATAAACATATATATATATATATATATATATATATATATATATATACATAAATACACACGCATAAACATACATACATATACCATATACCATACACATAATTTGAGATTATATATATCAACCTACAAATCTAAACGAAGATGGACAATAGCACCCACTTAAATATATTTATAACTCTTTTTAAATCTTAGATAGCATTGTTCGTTGATAAAATAAGACTATGGTAGATCTTACCAAGGTATTCTACATCCGATCTTTTATTCACAGAATTTGTATTCTTGATGATGTAAAACATCTCTTTGAAATTTCGTTTTCTCCTGCGGCTTTCATGACTTAAAATTGTTGTTTTTGAAAATAAAAATTGATGATCATGAACATGCGACTGATGAACCAAGGCAGTACCTCTTTCATCTTTTTTACATTCAATTATGTGCTCTTTGATCCTAGTTCTTATGTACCTTTTTGTCTATCCTATGTATACTAAACCACCTTCACAGGGAATGCGACATACGACGTGTGTTTTTAAATCAAAAGGAGTAACATCTTTATTGTTAGAAAAGCATCTAAACAACTCTTTTTGGTATGTTTGAATGGTTTGAATGGTTAAAAGAAACCTACTACAACACTAAATGTACTAAAAAACCAAAAGAAAAATGGCTCTTAAATTTATCTGATAAAGAAATTCCAAACGATGTTGGATACTTCTTGAGTTTAGGTAACAAGTTTTGAACGGGTAACGTAAATAAGGAAAAAATTATTGAAAATGTTTTAGCAAATGTCGAGGAAAAAATTAATCTTATCCCTAGTGAAAAAAGAACTGAATTTAGATCAAATATTTCTAATAAACTTTCGTCATATTTAAACAGCAACTATAATAATAATATTATATCAGAAATTGAAACTACTGGTATTAAAGCAAAAGAATTTATAGCAGAAAATCAAAAAATATCATTATCACTAGAGCAGATAAAGGTAACATAACGGTGGTCATGAACAAGAATGACTATCTTGATAAATGTTACACTCTTTTATCAGGCAAAAATACTTATATCAAACTTAAGAAAGATCCAACTAATAGTATAAAAAGTGATCTAAATTCTATGATTGGTAAATTTCAAAAGAGAGGTTATATCAAGAAAGATACATCTAGATGTTTAAAAAGCTACAATTCAGTTGCTCCAAAATTTTACGGATTGCCTAAGGTACATAAGCTGGAAAATCTTATGAGACCAGTCACTTCTTTTTCCGGTTCTCCATTACTTTCTTTATCAAAATTCACTAGTCTACCTTTAAACCAGATAATTGGAAAAAGTAACACTTTTGTAAAAAAACAGTTGGGATCTCATTGATAAAATCAAAAATTTCAACATACCCAATAATTATAAATTGGTTTCGCTGGATGTTAAATCCCTTTTCTTGAATATTCCTAAAGATTTAGTTCTGAAGAATATAAAATTAAATTGGTATAAAATTATAAAACTAACCAAATTACCTGCAAAACAATATTCAGAACTTCTTGAATTCTGCATAGACAATTCCTATTGCAGTTTTCAAAATGAATTTTTCAAACAGAATTTCGGTACGCCTATGGGGTCACCGTTATCTGGAGCAATTGCTGATCTAGTTATGTAAAAACTGGAACAGGATGTATTAAAGAGTCTTTCTTTTGATTATGTTTTCTTCTACAGATACGTGGACGACGTGTTCACGTGCGTGCATGAAGATAACATTAATCAATTATTGGAGGCCTTAATTTTTTGGACGTTACCATCATTAGAGATTACAATAAACTCATTACTAATTGGTATCGTAAGGACACTAATTCAGGCAGATATGTAAATTTTGAATCTAATATTTCGATTAAAGATAAAATCTCAGTAATTTAAAGTCTTACTGATAGGGATATTAAATTATCTGATTCAAAATTCAGAGATGATAATATTTTAAAAGTCATAGAAATTTTAAAGCAAAATGATTACCCTATTAAATTCATGAAAAAATATATTGATAAAAGAATTGGAAAGATCAACAACATTAATTTACAGACTCAGTCTAATAATTTACAAGGCTTTGCTTGCAGCAAAATTGTGATTTTACCATTTGTTAATGAGCTATCTAGATCATTTACTAATATATTTAAATAACTTAACATTGAAGTGGTCTTTACATACCAAAAAGATTTGTTTAGATGCTTTTCTAACAATAAAGATGTTACTCCTTTTGATTTGAAAACACACGTCATATATCGCATTCCCTGTGAATGTGGTTTAGTATACATAGGACAGACAAAAGGGTACATAAGAACTAGGATCAAAGAGCACATAAATGACTGTAAAAAAGATGAAAGAGGTACTGCCTTGGTTCATCACTCGCATGTTCATGATGTAGAATACCTTAGTAAGATCTACCATAGTCTTATTGTATCAACGAACAATGCTATCTAAAATTTAAAAAGATTCATAAGTATATTTAAGTGGGCGCTATTGTCCATCTTCGTTTTGATTTGTAGGTTAATATATAATCTCAAAGTATGTGTATGGTATATGGTATAGGTATGTATGTTTATGCGTGTGTATTTATGTATATGCATATGTATATATATATATATATATATATATGTTTATGTATGGGTTGTATATGCGTGTACTGTCTATATACATATTTCACATATATATAGTTTCATCTCACTTGACGCTACACATTTCTCTCTCCAAGTAATACGTATAACATTGTGCGCTGGCCCGCAAAAAGAAAATGTTTATAACAATGTTAACGTTGGGTCTTGAGAGTAATATTTCTTTCATTTTTGTAAATCTCAAAATTTTAAGCAAATTTTTATAAAAATCAGTTATGAATTTCATAAGACCCTGAAATTTAAACGACACATCTGTAAGTTTATAGGTTATGTTCCATATCTACGAATATGTTATATTTGCTATAAAAAAATTTGTTATATAAGAAACGTCGTTCTATGTTCTTCAGATAAATGATGGAGAAATAAATTTTTACCTGAAGAGGCTCCACGTCGTGGAGCGAAAGCTCGTTTTTAAATAAATGATAGATCAGTAGATCAAAAACCAACATCTTCGTATATATTACTGCACTGATCAACAACCAACATCTTATAATAATAAGTTTTTCTGAATTTTGTGAAAGGTCTTTAAGAAACTGAAAGTGTTTAGAAGTCTTCACAGACCAAATTGGCTGAGATATGCATTTTTCATTTGATTTGTTAATAACATTGCCAATAAATTTCAATCAACAAAAATATGAAACACGATTTTTTTTTACGTATATCCCTTCTGTATTTTGCACGAAAGTTGTCCCGAAAAATGCAAAATAGCAGTTTCATGTAAAATTTATTATGAAGCCGGAATTTCAAGTAACTTTCGCGAAATACATTTTTTTCATTCAATGCATGACAATTTTGCAAGTATTTCCAGAATAATGTTAAATTGATTGAAGAATCATTCTTATTTCTAAATTTTCAACTTTTCGTGCAGATCATGATCTGTAAGTACTTTTTGGGATTATTGACACAGCAAATGAATGTGGAGATTAATATTTTTTGGTTAGGGCGTTTTTCTGTTGATTGGACAATTTATACTTTTCCAATTTTTGTTTTCATTCCTAATTGTAAAAAAATTGTATTTTCTGGAAATAATGACAAACTTAAAGAATTTTAGAATCATATTTTTGGTTAAAAGCACATTTCAATTGTTTAAAAAATTGCAATTTATTTACATTTTTTCGAATAAATCGACAAGCCTGAAATTTCGATAATATTTTTAAATTCAATACATTCAAAATTTGGTATAATTACTTGAAATTTTATTTTCTAAATCTATTTGAATGATAACTTTTTACTTGGAGTTTCTTGCATCGTGAACACTTCTAGTAAGATTAAAACGTATTCAAAAAATCACTGCCTTCAAAGTCCCTGCCATCTGAATGTATCCTTTTAAAAATCTCAATAAAATCGTGGGCTCTAATTTTAATATGTAGGATCAGATTTTTGCAGCCAAACTGAAAAACTGAAAGAGGAGTTTTTACTGCTCAACTTATTATTAATATCGTACAAAAACTTCATAAATGCAAATTTTTTTCTGACAAAATTAGGTGCTGCTTCAAACTGTATAGAGGTATTTATGGAAGATGACTCTCAATATTGGGGTCACATCACACGGAGAACGGGTGCTCCTTCTTGGATGAAGACACCGGAGCTTCATCATGGATACTCAGTTATTATGAACCTGGGAAATGGTCCGAATCGTGAAGTTACGAGGTCTCGGTACCTCCAATTTGTACCTACGGCCCATCATCCTGTGGAATCAAATCCTCATCTCCCAAAGAATGCTCACATACTTGATATGGATAATTATATTTTAAAAGATAACTTCAAATTATACAAATATGATGATCCGGAGGCAGATGAAGTACTCCGTCTTTGGATAACAATACCAGGAACGACAGAAGTGATGACAGCGAAGCTGGAACAATTAGACGCTACATCCAAGCACGTAGTAAGTGAAGCAGTTCTGCTGAGATGGGAAGAATCACGTAATCAAATGCCTGTACACGGTCCGAGTACATTTGGTTAGATTATTTCAAACACACCTGATGTTAATTTGAACGCGGTTTTTGAATTTTGTAAAAGATGGTCATGCAAGGCTCATTTCCTTATTCGCTTCGTTTTCCTTTTTTTAAATTCTTTTTTTCCCCTTCTTGTTGTCCGCTCAAATGTAAACTGAATCAATGGAACTCACTGGGAAAATCCAACTATTTCAGGCAGAAAAATCTACTATATTATGTTTTTGTTTCGGAATTCATCTTGTTTGGTTGAATGTTCCACTATTTTGTTCGAAATTAGTTAGTTTTGTTGAAAATAACATTATTTTGTCATTAGGTCATCTTCTTTGGTCAAAAATGCTACTACTTGTTCGAAAGTTGAACTTATTTGTTGAAAATTCCTTTGTTCGGTTGGAAATTCGTCTCTTTTGGTTGAATTCAACTGTTTTTGATGTCCGTTTGGAATGTTTTTTTCGTAGATATGTAGCTTCTTGGTTTAGAAATGAATTACTGTTTACAAAGTTGATTTTATTTCATTTGAAGATTCATAATTTTAGATTAACATTAATATATTTGTGTTGAAAATTGAATTTGGCTGTGAAAATTCTCATCTTATTGTCTTTAAACTTCGACAATTTGTTTAAAAATTAACTTTTTTTGAGAGTAGAAGATTTGCTTCTTGCGAGAAAATCTATCTTTAAAAAAGTTTAACTATTTCTATGAAAATTCAACTATTTGAAAGAAGATTCAACCATTTGACATAAAATGAAATTTTTGGTTGAAAAATTATGTTTTAGGGTGGAAAATTGAACTTTTTTTGTAGATTATTCGTCTTTTTTCACTCAAGATTGAACAATTTTTTAGAAAATTGATATATTTCATTAAAAATTCGTCTTTCTTGACTAGAACCTTAATCTTCTTGGTGGAAAGATCCATATCTTAGATTCAAAGTTTATCTTTTTGGTTACGAATTAATTCCTTTGGATTCAAAATTCAACTTTCTTATTATAAAAAGTATTTTTGACTAAAAAATTGAACTATCAATTTTATAAGTAACTTCTTCATGAAAAACTCGTATTATGGGGTCTAGTGTTTTACTGCTCTGTCGAAAAATTTGTCTTTTGCGATAAAAAATTCATCTTTTATGGTTAAAAATGGTTGAAAATTTTGTTTTGACTTGAAATAAACTTTTGACGAACCTTGGAGGAAATCATATTTATTGCTGAAAACTACATTATTATTATTTCTACGTTGAAATTCTTTTTACGAAATCAAAAACAAGAAATTGTGTCAAAAACGATATTCCGACAAAATCCTCTGACCACGGCATGTATTTAATATAATAAGAATTTCCAATTCAATAAACCTATTTTTGATCAAAATGTTGTTTATCTGGTTCTTTGCTGGCACCCTTCAATTACTTCTTGCAAAACATGACAGTTTTCCCATTGTTTTAAGTTATTGCAATTAATTTATGAGGTTTTTATTAATTTTTGTTTAAATTTTAAGTTTCCAATCCAAATTATAGAACTTCGAATGGTAAATATATAAAATTAAAATGTTTTATATTAGAAAAAGTTACAATTAAAAATTATGCAAAATTTGAGTTGTACTATTAGGAATTCTGTAACTCTGATGCTTTTCATTCGAGATTTTTTCAATTTGGAAGATTTAGAATGCAAAGTTTCACTTTTGATCTTCAACGACATAAAAGTTTAAGAATTTTTATTCATCAAGTCAGTCAGACACATAATTGCAGAATGTTTCTCAAGATCATCTTATTATTATATGAAATTCCAAACTAATTTAATTATTTCTTTCTTTGATTCTAATTCCTGATAATTCAAATTGAAGAGATTTCGAAAATTCTGAAAAGTTTTACCATGACTTTCTTTTAATAAACGTTCCTACATATTTCACGAAATTCTCATTTTCAAAATTCAAGTTCTATCATTTTTAAAAGTTAGAATTCAAGACGTTTCAATTTTAAAAATTAAAAAATCTTTTATTTGAAAAGTTCTTAAATTTTGATTATACTGAAAAGCAAAGATCAAGTATTCAATTCGGAATCTTCGAAATTAAAGAACTAAAAATAATAAACATCAAACACTCTTCAATTTCAAAGATTGAAAATTTAAAATTCTATAATTTTGAAGAGTTATAATTGAAGAATCTTCAATGCTCAATATGTGAAAATAAGAATTAAAATTTTTTGATGATTCTAAAGATAAAAAGACAAATTTACAACTACAAATTTTTCATATTGAAAAAATGTAAATTCAGAAAAATTTGTAAAATTAGAATAGTGAAAATTAAAAACTCTTGAATTGCAATGATTGAAATTAAAACTTCTATAATTTCGAAGAGTCACAGTTCTAAATTCTTGAACTTTCCAGGCCTTTATAAACGTTATAGTATCTTCCTTATTAAAAGCTAAATTAAACAACAAATTTTCAGAAAATATATTTTTTCCCGCTTCTGCGAAAATCTGTTTACAATTATGAGTAAATTAAATTACTGAAATCAATTTAAAAATTCCTCGGATCTTTCAAAATACCCTGAGGTATTTAAAAGCCTGTACAATATTTTGGAATTCTTTCAAATCACTGAAATGCTCTGATTCTTTCAAAATCACTTGAAACTTTTCAAAGCTGACGAAAATGTCTTGTGATTTCTTGAAATACTCTGAAAGTTCTCAAACCCTTTACCATTTTTTGAAATTCCTCAAAATTAATGAAATCCCTTGGAAATTTTTTTGAAATCTTTTGAAATTCCTTAAATATTGATTTCTATTATTTCAAAATTACTTGAAAGTTGAAACTTTTTGAAGCTTTCGAAAATGCCTTCAAATCTTCTAAAATACTCAATTAAAATAATCTAAAAGTTTTCAAGTCCTCAAAACTTTTTTGGAATTCCCTGAAATTTTTTAAATCTCTTGAAAATGCCTTGGAATCTTTTAGAATACTCTGAAATATTGGAAATCCTCTGAAATCAATTAAAAATTCCTTGGATTCTTGAAATTTTTTAATCTCTCTAAAATCGAATGAAAATTTAAAAAATAGCCTAAAATATTTCAAGTCCTTTGGAAATCCTTCAAATTATTGAAATAAAAAAAATCCTTCGAGTCATTAGGAGTTCCCCAAAATATGTCAAGACCTTTCAAAACTTCGAAAATCACTCAAAACTTTTTTAAAGCATATGAAAATGCCTTGTAATCTTTCAACTTACTCTAGAATATTGCAAATACTCTGAAATCAATTAAACTACTGAAGTCAGATGAAAAATCCATGGAATCTTCAAGAAACCCCAAAAAGTTTTCAAATCCCTCAAATCTCTTTGAAATTCCTTCAAATTATTGAAATCTCTTGAAAATGCCTTGGTTTCTCTTGAAATACCCTAAAATATTCCTAATCTTAAAAAATTCTTTCAAATATCCTTTTGAATCAATTTAATTACTAAGATCAGTTCAAAATTCCTTGAAATCTGTTAAAATATCCTAAAATATTTCAAACCCTTCAAAATCTTTTGGAAGTCATTAGAATTAGTAACATCTCTTTCAAATGCTTTGGATTCTTTTCGAATGCCCTAAAATATTCTCAGTCTTTTGAAATTCCTTCAAATTATAAAAATGAATAAAAAATTCCTTGAAATGTACTGAAATTCTTTTAAATATTTTCCTACAATATATCAATTTGAAATCTTTTAGAATCAATTGAAAGTTGAATCCTCTGAAATCCTATTAATTTAGTGAAATCAATTGAAAATTCCTCAAAATCTTCTATAATACCTAAATATATTTCAAATCCATTATAATCTTTTGAAATTCCTCGCAATTCTTTCAAGAACTTGAAAATTCCTTGGGTTTTCAAGAAACACCTTATACTCTTTAACCTTCTTTGAAATTCCTCCAAATTATCAAAATAAAATCCTTAAAGTATCGGTGTTTTTTTTTATCTCAAAGCTTCTCCACGATCAAGAGCTTAAAGTGCGCTGAGTCCTGCGAAAATTGGAACTAGTGGTAAAACACCACTAACTTTTGAGGGGATAGGTAGAATACGAGGTGCTATCACTTGACTTCTACCTCCAGCTCTTCTAATAGCTTTTCGAGCAGCTCCCACATCAGTTTTAATGACAACACGAGCATCATTACTAGGAGACATGGAATGTTTAGCAGCATCCAAAATTTTTCTTAAAGCTACCAGTTTCTTCGAAACCTTTTTACTCTTCCTCTTATTCTTCCCTATCCCCATACCGAGTTTTGGTTTAACTTTCATGATGTTGGTTATAGCTAGTGCAGCTGCTTTTTCACCAATATCAAAATTTTTAGAAACAACACGCTGCCACGTTTCGTCAGCTAGTATCATATGTGCAACGTTTTCCTCTTCAATATTCTCTCGATTCTTTGAATAAGCAATATCATGGTAGGCTAAGGTAGGGTGATGAATGAACTAGCCCGCAAAGGATTATATTTATTCACATTGATTTTCAGGTGAATGATTGAATGCAATGTCCAATCTGAATCAGTTTTCTGGAATTCTTCAACTTCTTGCAGGATTGTTTGTTTCATATATTCATTGAACCGATCGTCTAACAATGTCGTCGAGAACATTTCAATTGTTTTGGCCAGAAATTTGTTCACGTGTACAGGTTGATCGTCCTTCGTTACATGGCTATATTTAGCTACTAGCACATCGTAAGCTTTGACAGGTTCATACTTATTTAATACAAATCGGATGCGCTCTTGAAATAACACAGAGGCATCGTTTAAAAATTACTTATATCTATATGTTGAAGGTTTCTTAATAAATCAGTTTGTAGTAAATCACTCCAATCACCACAGTAAAGTCGGTTGGTGATAGTGTCTTCTTCGTCAGCTGCTGCATGTATAGAATCACTGCTTCTCGGATGTCCAGAAAAGATCCTTCAGTATAGATTTTAAGGTAACTATATCTGCATTGCATTGTCTTACGATGCGGTGAATGCATTCTTCCTGGAGACGCTACCTGGTACATCCGGGAGTATAACTACTGCTTCTTCTGTCCTAACCACTAGTAATGAGTTGGAAAATGGCGCTCAGACTGATGATTCGAATAATGATGTGAAGGCATCTCTACTTCTCGGATGTCCAGAAAAAATCCTTCAGTATAGATTTCAAGGTATCTTTATTGGCATTGCACTGTCTTACCATTCGGTAAATGTATTCATTCTCGAAGACGCCATCTTGTCAATTCGAGAGTATAGTTACTGCTTCTTCTGCCCTGACGACGAGTAATTCACATTCATCTAGGAAGATAGTTCGACTCTGCCTTGCTGGCCTCTGCTGATGCTGCTGCTTACAGGTCTTGCGCTTCCCAGGAATTTTTGAATCTGGTCGCTGCTGCTGCTTATTACCATCATCCAGTTCGTCTAGTTGCTGAATGAATGAATCACTCCGGAGACGCGCTTTTATAGGCAGAAATATACACTCTGCGCATGCGCAACATTTGAATATGGGATTCCCGTCGCATTGTCACCTCACCCCACCTTCACTCTGACCAAAAACCTGTGAATGAAACTGCGCATGCATAATCTTTCATCAGTGGGAATCCCCTCACGGTACTAGTAATACTTTATCTGTGGGCCCCCTCACAGCAATATGCCCCACCCCAACTCCATCTAGAATATTCTGTTGAGATTTAAGCTGCGCATGCGCGTTAATATTATTAGGGGATTCACCAGCCCACCTCCACTCTGACAATGAACTCAACTCCATCTAGAAGTTGAGTTCTAGAATATTCTATCAAGAATTAAACTGCGCTTGCACGTATATATTATTTTCACCGCACTATATCCCACCTCTAACTATAAACTAAGGTTTACTTGAAAGATCTAACTTGAAATTAATAGAAGAGGCGAATCCTGAGTAAATGGATATTTAATAATCCATTACAAATATTTGTTGAACGAACAAATATTTTTTGTGTTAATTGACAAATTTATGTATGAAGATAGGAGAGGTTCCAAATAACTGGGAAAAAGCGATTATCTTACTAATATACAAAGGAAAGGGAGATAAAAGCTAAAGTAAAAACAGAGCTTTTTCAGCTTATCCAGTACCGTAAGTGACATTTTTAAACCATTCGGATTTTGTAACTATTTTCTGAAAATATATTCATTTACCTACTTCAGAAAGATGAAGAACAAAATTTTATGATGATAAAGATTAAAATATTAGGACAAAAGATCAATAATTTCAGAACTTATAAGAATTTATCAATTTGTTCAAATAGTACTTGTCAAAGGATTGCAAAAGAGCCTTGATGAGATCCTGAAAATCTAGATCAATGGAAATTTCAATAATTAAATTATCAATTATGTGTTTGAATATAATGAATGAGTACAGTTTAAGCATTTCCCTGGTAGAATAGTTAAAGAATCACAAGTTTATTTTTCGAACTCTTCAGTGATAAAATTGAAAATGTCTTCATTGATATTTCATGTCTGATAGCATTGAAAAAGTTAGAGCTTTCATAATTACGAGCATCCTAGGTTTCATTATTTTCATGACTTTCCAAAATTACTTATTCATCTCGAATATTAGACAGAATAATAATCTCAGTACAATATTTTGGAGAAATAATAAAATAAAATAGAACATACAAAACGTTTTGTGTAATTTTTTCAGAAATTATAACAACCACTCACAAAATGTAAAATGTTATTATTCAATAATGAATGATAATGAATAAAATTAACTATTAATCAATATCAAATTATTCATTCATTGATTCATTTATGTATTTATTTGCTTATCTAATGATTGATTGATTCATTAATTTATTATTTTATTATTTCACTCACACATTCTTTCATTTATGATAACCAGGTTATTATTATTAGAGAGGGAAAGGAAAGAAAAAGATGCTAAAATGAAGCAGATGAAAGAGGAAAATAGGGTGTGGAAGGAAAGGACGGAAAAAAGGCTTGAGAAGATGGAAGGCAGGACGCAAATGGAAGTAGGAGGCGGAGGTGGGGGGAGCGAGATTAAAGGTATTTGGGAGAGGCTAGAAAAGATTTTAGAAGAGAAAGTGGGAGAGCGTAGGAGTGAGAATGAAGAGAGGGCAGATAGGGAAAGGTTAAGGGCAATGGAGCTGAGAATGGAGAGAAAAGAGAAGGCAGACAGGAGGAATAATATTGTGGTAGAAGGGTTGAAGCTAAAGAGCGGGGAAGAAAGAGGGGGTGTGGAAGCGCTGCTGCAGAGCATAGGGTGGGTTGAAGGCAGGGTAGGGAAAGTTAAGTTGGAAGGGAGGAAAGACAAGGAAGTGGCGGTTGTGGAGATGGAGAGCTGGGAAGAAAAGTTGGGGGTAATGCGAAATACAAAATAGGATAAAGGATAAGGCAGTTTCCATCGATCACGATTTAACGAGAATGGAAAGGAATGTGCAGAGAATGCTTAACGACAGGGCTAGAAGGGAGAAGAGTGAAGGGAGATCGGCGAAGGTATGATATCGGAAAATAAAAATAGACGAGAAAATGTGGGTGTGGGATGAGGAAAAAGATGTGTTGAAGGAAGTGCAGGGGAATTTGTTTCGTAGGCAGTAGGGAAGTGGGGGTAAGGCAGGGTAGAGGAGTAGTGAAGGTGCTGTATTGGAATGTAGCAGGGTAAAGAAGAAGGACGAGGAGTTCTGGCGTTATATCCAGGAATTCGACGTTGTGGGACTGGTAGAGACATTGGTAGAAAGAAAGGAATGGGAAAGGATAGAGCCAAAGCTGCCAAGGGGGTATAGGCGGAGACTTCAAGAGGCGGTCCGAGTGAAGAAGAAAGGAAGGGCCAGTTGGGGAATTATAACCGGGGTTAGAGATGGATTAGAGGAAAAAGTTCATGGAGAGGAAGAGGGGGAGGGAGTGCAAATGAGGCAAATAAAAATAAGAGGCATAACCTGTAAGTTTGTTACAGTGTACAATAAGAAGGGGATGGAAAGAATTAAAGAAAGACTGGAAGACCTGCTGGGCGAAAGAGAGGAGAGTATGGTGATAGTGGGTGGGGATTTTAATGCGAGGATGGGAAGCGAAGGGGGACTTTACACGGAAGGGGAGACCTTCGAAAGGAAATCGAAGGATATGATAATAAATAAGGAGGGGGAGATTCTAAGGGACTGGATGGAGGATAGAGGCTGGGCGGTGGCGAATGGTATGGCAACGGGGGACGAAGAAGGAGAATACACATACGTGAGTAAGGTGGGGGTATCGGTGATAGATTATGTGGTTATGAATATGCAAGGATGGGAGGAGACGGAAAAATTCGCAGTAGAGGGAAGGGTGGAATCAGACCATCAGCCATTGAGTCTATGGATAAGAGGTGAGGGTGGCGGAAGACAAGGCGGGGAAGAAGTCTCGATAGGGGAGAGGGTGACCTGTACGAGGGGGGCGGTGGAGAAGTATCAAGAGGAGCTAAGAAAGGTACGCTTTGGAGGGGAGTCGGTGGAAGATATAGGGGAGGATCTGAAAGAGAAGGTGAAAGGGTGTGTGCAAAAGAAGGTATTTGGAAAGAAGAAGAAAGGAATGGTGAAGCCGTGGTGGGATAGGGAATGTAAAAAGATGAAAAGGAAGGTGAAGAGGAAGTACAAAAAGTGGAAAGAGGGTAATGCGAGGAGGGAGGAGTACGTAGAAATGAGGAAGGGGTTTAGAGTGATGTGTAAGAAGAAAGAACATGAAAAGGAGAAAAAGCTGGAAGAGGAGTTAGCGAATGTTAAGACAGACGGGGACGTCTGGAAGATAATAAATAGGTTAAGGAAGCGGAGGGTGAGGGGCAGCGAGAAGATAGGAAGTGAGGAATGGAGGGAATTTTTTAAAGAATCATTGCAGGGCTCAGATTCGAAGAAGACGGACGGGGGAAGTAGAAGAACGGGGGAGGCAGAGATGGAGGAGTTGCAAGACGAAGAGATAGAGAAGCAGATAAGGAAGTTGAAAAGGTCAAAAGCAGCAGGGTTGGATGGGATGAAGAGCGAATCATGGCTGTTTAGTACACAAGAGGTTAGGGAGAGGCTGAAGGAGGTAGTGAAGAAAGTATGGAGGGGCGAGGGATTCCCAGGGGGGTGGAGAGAAGGGTTAATAGTGCCACTGTATGAGAAAGAAGATAGAGATAGGCAGGAAAATTGTAGAGGGATCACGCTCATGAATACGGCGTATAAAGTATACGCGATGGTGGTGGCAGAGAGACTGCGGAAGGATGTCGAGGGGAAAGGAATATTGCCGGAGACGCAGGCGGGATTTAGGGCGGTTAGGAGTACTATCGACAATATCTACGTTCTGCAGCACGTGGTGGATAGAGAATTAGCGAAGAAGGGGAAGAGAGTGTACGCGTTTTTTGTGGATCTCAAAGGCGCGTTTCCGTCGGTGGATAGGGGGAGGTTGTGGGAGGCGATGGAGGATAGGGGAGTAGAAAAAGGCCTATTTAAGAGGGTAAGGGAGATATACGAAGAGACCAAAGACAAGGTAGGAGGAGGGGAGGGGATTTCAGAGGGATTCTGGATGGATAGGGGTTTAAGGCAGGGGTGTCCTCTGAGCCGAACGCTGTTTGCGATTTTAATTGCGGATATGGAAAGTAAGCTGGAGGCTGGGGTGGTAGGAGGAGTCAGAATAGGAGGGGTTAGAATTTGGTCACTAGCGTATGCAGATGACATAGTGTTGCTGGCAAGTAGCGAGGAGGCCTTAAAGGAGATGATGAAGAGGTTGAGAAGATACCTGGATAAGAAGGGGTTAGAGTAGAATGCGGAAAAGTCCAAGGTTATGGTGTTCAGAAAAGGAGGGGGAAGGGATAAGGGAGGAGAGTGGAAGTGGAAGGGAAAAGAAGTTGCAGGAGGTGAAAGAGTTTGTGTACTTGGGCTTCGTGTTTCGGAGGATTGGGGGAGTGGATGGTCACATAAAAGAGAGAGTGAGGAGAGCAAATGTGTTGATGAGGCAGGTGTGGGGGTTGGGAAAGAAGCTATTCGCAGATGATTTTGGACGGAGCATGAAGCTGTTTGATTCGCTAGTGATGATAATGCTATTGTATGGAGTGGAGGTGTGGGGGTGGAAGGAAAGTGAAGAGGTAAATAGAACGTAGGAGACGTATGTAAAGTGGACCCTGAGGTTGGCAAGAAACACGCCTAAGTATATTGTCAGGAGGGAGACGGGGAGAACGAGTGTAGGGATTCTAGCAGGGAGCAGGGCGTGTAAATATGAGGAGAAATTTTTGGAAGAGGGGGTAAGTAGGCTGGTTAGGGAGTGTTGGTGGGAGAAGGAGAACAGGAGAGGGGTGGAAAGATGGAGGCTGAGAGGGAAAGGTATTTTAGAATGAGTGGACTGCAGATGGATGAAGAGAGAAGGATGCACGAGGAAGGAAGGATGGTTTATGACTTGGTTAAGCAAAATGGCATTGAGAGAGAGAAGACAGAGGGGGAAGAGAGAATAAGAGAGTCAAGGTTTAACGGGAACTATGTGTGGATTATGACAAGGACAAGAGCGCAATATTTATGTGAGAAAGGAGAGAAAGGAAGTCAGGAGCTTATAGCGAGGATGAGGTATGGGTGCATGGAGGGTTTCAATAGGTTCTGGCTTTCACGGGAGAACAGGATGTGTGAACTCTGTGGAAAGGGGGATGCAAGAGTGGGTCACTGGTTGGAGGAGTGCGTTGAGGTAGAAAGAAGTAAGATAAGCATGGAGGTATTTTTGCATGAAAAGGGGGAAAAAAAGGCAGTAGCATGGGTGAAGGGAGTGTTGGGTAAGATGGAGATGAAGAGAAGGAAGGAGGAAGAGGAATTGAGACGGAAAGATTGTAAATAGGAGAGAAAGTAGATATAAGTAACATGTAAATATTGTAAATAGTAGATAAGTATCAGGTATTAGAGCGAAAACAGAGGTTGGTAAGCAAGGCAATGTGAAAAAGTAGAGACATGCGTGCGAGCGAGGCGAAGCGAGGAAGGCAAGGCGATACGAGTGTGCGACTTAGAGATAAGGAATGGATGGATGTTAGTCTTTAAGGGTTAGTTTTAAGAAAATTCTATAAAAATGGAAGTGTAAGCAAGGCAATTTTAAGGCCAGCAGGCTGAAAAATAAACGTTTGTCTATCTTATTCAATACAATTGTTAATAATCAATTAGTATTTATCAGTTATTATTGAACGAACAATCAACGAAATTCTCTTTTAAAAATCGCCCTCAAAAGACCTATGAAAAATTTGATAAGCTTCAATTAAAAAAAAAACTTTAAACCCCGTTAGCCACAGAAAAGTTATGTTTAAATTCAAAAAATTGTTTCTTCAATCACGCTTTTATAATTCAAAATGATAGTCTCTCCAAGCATAGATAAAATTGGAATTTTTTGAAAATAAAACACAATTCTTCTTTAACGTACTCTAGAAATTATTATTATACTTTTCAAAAAATAGGTGTGTATTTTTCCAACAGGTGCGAACTACCATTTTTCAATATTTTCATTGCTTTATTTTAATTGGAATAATCATCTTTTCAAACCAAAACGTACCAATGAAATAAATTCTCCTCTCAGATATGAAAAAAAACCCTGCACCTAGGAGATTACTAATGTTAACGTATAAAAATGTTGTTTGGAAAATATACTTCGAACAGTTTTACTGATCACAGTCACATATTTTCATAAGGTTTCAACAGAACTAAAAAAGATACATTTTCTATTGCAAATAGAATAGCAGAGAAATCAATTCTGAACTCAAATGCTGAATCTTCACAGGAAAAATGTATTTTTAAACAAATAGTTGCATTTTTAACCTGAAGGTAAATTCTGTGATGAAAAAAGACAAATTTTCTACAAAATAAATGAATTTGCAACTGAAAGAGATCAATTTTCAAACGCTGAAAACACCAGTTCCCGTTAGATCACTGAAGTTAAGCAGCGTTGGGCGCGGTTAGTACTTGGATGGGTGACCGTTCGGGGAATACTGCGTGTTGTTGACCCGTCGTGGGTGTGGTGGACCCACACTGGTAGTATTTATCCACCTAGAAACACTACCCGAATCGGGTAGCGAGGCAATGAACTTTCGAGTTCAAAATGCTAATCAATTTTTTTTTTATGTCAATTCTCAATTAGAAAAAAAGTTTTCCCAACAGAGGCATTTTCAACCCAGAACATTATGAAGATGGTTACGTTTTCGACAAAAAGTAAAACAGTTCAATTTTCAGTTAGGAACATTAATTTTCGATTGAAAAAAATGTCTATCAAAGAAATGCCTTTTCAAGCAAAAGGATAAATTGAATAGTATTGAAAATAGAAAAATTAAATTTTCAGACGAATAACACAAGCTACGAAAAAAATTAGGAAGATCCAATTTTTTATCCAAAGAAGGGGTACAAATTTTTTATTAATCTTGTTTCGATAGGATGCGTAGTTTTTGCTCTATTCGTGAAAATAACATTAAGAGTAAAAAAAAATTTTTTGGAAAAACAGTGCAAGGTACGATAACAGATGAATCAACAAAAATTGTGCATTCAAAAAAGATTCACAAACTTGTAATCAATTTTTGTAGCAATAATATATTCAAAATGAAAAAGTTAACTTTTTTGAAAAAAGGTCAAGCTAAAATAACATTTTAACTAATAACATTTGTCGCCTAAATTATATCATTATTCTTCATTTGAAATCAAATACAAAAGCCTAGAGGAACCGAGCGTAAAGCGCGATGTAAATACTTCCGAGAAACATTTCTTTGAATCAAAAAAAGAACAAGATTCTCAGACATGGAGCTAATTAATCTTTTTTTATTTACAAAAAGTTTCTTTGGATCAAAGAATTTTTTCCTGAAATTATATAGTATTTCTAATAATGATTCTAGATACTCTATCTGCTTTAAAATTTCCTAATGCATACTTTTATGATTCCTCATAATACCACCAGGATCTCCTCGACTTTTTAAATTGGGATTGAAATAATTGTCTATCAAAGAACTTGTAATTCATAATTATTTATGTAACTAAGGAGGCATATTTAATTACAAGAAATGGAACTACCTACGTACTATCCGAATATTTTCAATTTGGAAGATTCAGAATGAAAATTTTGAATTTTGATAGTTTATTCCGGAATTCTCTTCAACTTGAAAGATTTGGAAACGAACACTTGACTATTTATCGTCAAAATCGTCAGAATATTAATTTTTTCACCCATACATCTTTGTAATAAAAAAGTTTTCAATTGTAAATCTTCAAAATTTAACTATTTAAGAAATACATTCAAGATACTCCTATTTTAGAAAGATGTTTGAAATCGTATGAGTTCAAATTATATGCATTCTAAATTGAACATCAGTTTTGCAAATGGAAGACATAGAGAAAAAATTTAAATATTTAAATATTTAAAAAAAAACCGTTGGAAAGGGTTTAGGGGTACCTAAACCCCAAATGATTCAAATATTATTATTATCATTATCATTATTATTGATAATTCAATTTTTTGACGACATACAATTGAAAACTCTTTTATTTCAAAGATGTATGAATGGGAAAATTATTTAATTAATGTCTATTAAGACCATCTTATTATCATAAAAAATTCTAAACTAACTTGATTATTTCTTCATTTGCTTCCAATTTCTACAAGGTGAAAATCTTTCATTTGATTAAAACTGTCTCTAAATCTACTCTTCAATATTAAAATCATTACAGTTGTTTTTCACAAAGTACCAAAATAATTTTCTTCATTGAAACAAGAAATATTTTACAGCTAAATAGTAGAATTTTCAACCGAACAAGATGAATTGCGAACCAAAAATATAAGGTAGCATAATTTTCGATCAATCATTGTCAGCATGCTTTGTTTCAAGGACCACGCACCAAATGTACAGTGAATGGCTTTTTGTGAAAAATTCTAAATCAAATTTTTTTTTGTATTTTTGAACCTGCAAAGCAATAATCCGAAAGAAAACAGTAAGAAAAATGGACAGCTTTCTAACAAATTATTGTTAAAGTTTCAATTTTTAAACATATTTTAATATAAAAATGTTTCTTATAGTGAACAAAATTTTTTTCCCCTGAACTCTTTGTTAGATTTTGCTAAAAGTTTCACATTTTCACTATCAGTCTTACCGGAACGAAAGGTTATGGGGTGATTTCATACTTTAAACATCCGAATATGGAAATCATCCTGTGCGGGGTTGCTGGTTCCCAACCGGGCGCCTCCACAGGTTGCGGATAGGGGAACGCCTCCCAGATATGGGTGGTACTGGGAAAATCAAATACCCGGGGTGGACAAAAAACAAGCTAGGGGCAGGAGCCCCGAATTCTAACCAACCATGAGTGCGTTTGTGAAAAGCGACCAAACATACTTGGAGAGGAGTGTTTGTGATGAGTTAGGCGGGCCGTTGGACGTCACGGAGGAACCCAGTTACATAGAGAAATTGACGGAATGGTCAGGTGCGGAGAGGACTAAGTCCGACTCTTACACCAAGTACCATGAAACCAAGGAGAAGTTGATAAGTCTCCAAGAGATCATCAGGAAGATGGAGGTCTTCTGCAGGAAAAAGAGAAACATGTGGCTCGAAATCCGCGACGGTGTGGGTGATACGAAAAACCGTCTTGCGCGTCTCCACCGTTAGGTGGAGGCGCTCGAGAGTGTATTTTGACTGTGACTCCAGCTCTATGAAGAAGAGGGTAGACCACAGAGGCGAACACCACTAGGCCAAGAAAGAAGAAGAAGTCGAGGACCCGTGGTCTAGCAGCGACCTCGACTCCCAAGATGGAAGATAGAGAGGTGCCGACACCTGTACCCAAGGTGTCGAAAAGAAGGAATAGGAAACAGAGGCCAGCTCGATCTGAAGCGGTTTTAATCAAACCGGCTGAGGGCTCGAGATACGCAGAGGATCTCAAGGATCTTAAGCGAAAGGTAAGACCTGACTTCCTTGGCATAACAATCAAGGGTGTCAGGAAAACCAGGAGCGAAGAGCTCCTTGTAGAAGTAGGGCCCGCAGCGAATGGCAGATCCAAGCTTTCCGCTGCTATCAAAAATGTTGTGGGAGAAGGTGGCTGGGTGAGGGAGCTGGTTCCTGACACGGAAGTTGAGTTCTTCGACCTCGACACCACAACAGATGCAAATGAGGTCGAAGCTGCCGTTATAAGAAATTTTGGCGGGCAGTCGGTAGGCGAGATCAGAGTCAGTCTCACAAAGGTACGAGCAGGACACCTGAAGGTGGGATGAGTGTCCTGTCGCATACGCCAGAAGAGAGAGGCCATCAGATGCTACCACTGCCCCGGCTTCGGCCACATAGCAGCGAGTTGCAAAGGTCCTGATAGGACGAAGGGATGCTGGAGGTGCGGCAGGGAGGAACACAGGTCTGCGGAGTGTGTTAGCACTCTCGAGTGCTACCTCTGCGCAGCTGAAGAAGAAATTCCCCGGACTGGCCATCTTCCAGGGTCTTTGAGATGCGGCTCATTCAGGGAGGCAGCCCCGTTGAGGAAACATTCTTGATAGCAGCCCAATCAGCAGCACCCAACCAAGATGTCGAAGGCTAACGAGTCCGACGTGCGGTATCACCGCACTGCTGAGGACGATGCGTACATATTGGTTCAGACATAAAGGAGATCATAGAGTTGCACCACATTCAGCACAAGAAACCAGAAATCCAGTAGGCACCGCTGTAGTGAAGAAAATGGCACCCTCTGAAGTAATGTGAAAGCGGTTCTGGGGGGAATTCAGCCAAGGAGGAAGGGTGGTAGTTTTTAGTGAGTCCCTTGGTGGCATTATTATTACGACAAAGTTGATCTTGTATAATGTATTATACAATTTATTTATTTGTTATATACGGGAAGTATAATTGAATATTATATATGTCAGAGTCATTATCAGGTATGAAATCACTTTCAAATAAGTAAAGAGAGCGTGCATAGCACGAATATTATATAATATGTGCATTTACTTCAAGGGCTGTTTTATAATCCCTTGAACATTTAATCCACAATATCGACATTTCTTAATGACTAAAATTACAAAAAATTTGCTGAATAATCGATAAGAATAGGAGTCACATAAAAAGTAAATAGAGAAGGTGTAGACGACAAGAATGTCTTTTAATTTGTCTAAAGGGTTTTTCAATCATCCCAAAATTTTTTTTTTTAAACTTGATAATATGAAAAATCAATTCTTGTTTTCTGTTTTGAATGAATAGGTTTGTTAACATTTGCTAATGTAGGTGATGTAGACTTTTCAAACGTTTCACAAAATATTGCATTCTCATTGTTTCAACAAAGCTGAAAATGCCACATACTCAAAATTTAAGAGTTTTTCCAAATTTATGCATCTTGAAAATTCAAGAACTTAAAATTGTTACTCTCCAAAGTGATAGAAATTTGAATTTTATTCTTTAATTGAAAAATTCATTTTTGATGGTTCACTTCTGAAATCTTCTTGATGGGAATGATATAGAATTGGCATTCTGTGTCTTACTGATATCTTCCATTAGCAAAACTGAGGTTTAATTTTGAATATTTATAATTTAAACTTATAACATTTCTAACATTTCCAAACGTTCAAATGAAACAAACATTCCTCTCTGTTTTTTTTCTCCGTGCTACGTTGAAATTGTATTCAGAAAATTTGTTCAAATCATCACATAAAAATGTGTGATTTACTGTATTTCCAGGTATAACGAAGTATAAGGAAGTAAACATGTGGAGGAGAACAAATCATTACTCTGCAACTTTTTCAGTTTAAAAATTTGTAGCTATCTTTAAAGTATCATACTTTTCTTCTATAGCTTTTTCCTGAAAGCTTTAGAAGATTTTTCACATAACTATTCCAGACAGGGGCGGCAATTCTGATCAGACCCCTGAAACTCTTGACAAACTATATCCAAAAATTTTGAAACCTTACAGATTTTGTAACTTGTATGTTTTTGATTTTTACTCTATTGTGTTTTTGTAGAACACGGAAACTCTTTTGGAACTGAAGAAATATACAAAGAAAATGAATTCCTGAAATGTGAGAGAGAACTAGTTTTTGAAAATGTATTCATTTTCATTCCTCAGGAAGCTGAAGTACATATAATTATATACACACGGTATTTTGTTATTTTCAGGAGAGCTATTCTAGTGATGTACCTACAATTATTTCCTTAATATAAAAGCTCTAAACGATATTGTGGGTTTCGATTATGACGATTTTCGAGAGTAACGGCGGAGGTAACGTTTGCTTGCTGTAGGCCGCTCATATTCAACAGTAGTATGTGTCTGTGCATGGCACTGCATTTGAAATTAGTGATGCTAATTGAGTCGCCTTCATGTGCGCATGTTGTGATTGTAGTATAGTTGATTGGCTGTAGTACGCGCCTGTATTTTAATTCCCAATGAGGACGCGAACTAGAACCAATAAGCGCTATTCAGTCGAAGCATGCGCATGTCAAGGTGTTGTTTTCGGGATCACTGTGGGAAATAGTAATCGAATCGAATCGTAGTTCGAGTTCGATAATACGACACGTGGTTTTTCGTATTTGGTAATGCGCCGCTCAGTCTTGCCAACCGTTGCACGGTAAAGTCTGAACAGGAGAAATACGTGAAATATATTTTGAGGCGAGTAATGAACCATAACCTCAATTGTGATGGTAGTCTGTTTTAAAACTTTTTACGCAAACAAGAACTTTTCAAATTAATCATTTTGACGCTCGGTAACTGTGATTTCTATTATAATCGTGTACGTTTCGGTTCTACTTTCCCTATACGATTAAAATCTCCATTTCCTTATAGCGCCACATTGGAATAATTATTTTTTTCGGTTGGAATAGAAGTATGTCGAAGATCTGTGTATATCTACAGATCAAAAATTGTAGAATATAAAAAGATTTTCAAATTGAGCATTTTACGCTCTTAAGGGGCACTCCTATTAAAAAAAACACCGATACTTCAAGGAATTTTCAAGGAATTGATTTCGATAATTCCCAGATAGCAAGCGTGCGACGCACGTTACTCGCACTGCATGCGAGGCACGCCGTGCGTGCCGAAACGCAGCGTTACCGCTCGCACTTCGTGCAGGCACATATGTGCGAGGCATATGAGTCGCATATCGTGATACCGCTTGATCACGTGGCAAGAAAAATCCATATAACATGTTGTTCCTTCCGGTTGCGGTGGTTAGGCTAGGTCGTTTATCGATTCGTTATTGAATGTTGACAATTTGCAGTCTTCTTGTTCGTGGGCACTTAGATATATTTCATAATTAATATGTACGTACAATTTATTTTGGAGTGCAAACGGTTTTCGTGTTCAGTTTGTTTTATATTTCATTTGATATTTTAGTACTTATATTTTGTAATGTATCGTTTAGATCATTTTGACTCGCAATGTATTTTTTTTAAGTGAAAAGAGAGAAATGATTTTTAAACATTGCTATATGTTTATCCAAACGTGTATAGCAAATAAGAGAACACTTTATTTCATTATTGACACAAATCCAGTCAGAGTTACGTGAAGTTCTGAAAATATTGATTAAATAGGTACACATAACCTCAATTTCTGGTGCGGTAAACAAAACACCGCCGTAGATTGCACTTTCAAAAATCAAAATAAGTAGAAAATAAACATTGAAAATACTGAAAAATTTCCCTACCATACATTCTCCCGATTATTATAGTAGAGAACGCGCAGTTTTCGAAATTATGAAGAGATTCAAGACAAGGTAGATAAAGAATATTTTGTTTTTTCCCATTCCTCCCGCAACAAAATTTTTGTTTCAGAACGTTTTCGCACGAAACTTTTTTTGTTTATCCTGTTACTTGCCTTTTATTCAACAATCTATATTTAAATATTGTACATATATATATACCGTCCGCAAGAACCTGCAACGTGTACTCGCATTATACCAGCACGACGTGATATACGCACGACGTGCGACGCACCTGTCACGCATATGAGGACGCATCTGCGTCATTGCTTGCGTGCACGCCGTGCGACAAAATCCGCACGCGTGCGACGCATATTGCTATCTGGGTTTTAATGGATTTCAAAGAAGTTTGAAGACTATAAGGTATTTTTCTTAAATCCAAGGAATTTTCAAGGTCTTGGAACAATTGCAAGAAATTTAAAAAGATTTTCCAGAATTTGATATATTTTGAGGAATTTGTAATTGATTTCACTAATTTAATAGTATTTCAGAGGATTTAAAAAATTTCAATTGAGTCTAAAAGATTTCAAATTGATATATTGAAGGGGAATATTTGGAAGAATTTCAGTAAATTCCAAGGAATTTGTTATTTATTTTAATAATTTGAAAGAATTTCAAAAGACTGAGAATATTTTAGGGCATTCGAAAAGAATCCAAAGCATTTGAAAGAGATGTCAATAATTTCAATGAATGCCAAAAGATTTTAAAGGGTTTGAAATATTTTAGGATATTTTAATAGTTCCCAAGGAATTTTCAACTGATTTTAGTCATTTAATTGATTCAAAAGGACTGTTGGAGGAATTTCTCAAGATTATGAATATTTTAAGGTATTTCAAAAGAATCCAAGATATTTTCAAAAGATTTGAACAACTTGAAGGGATTTCAAAAAGATTTGAAGGATTCGAAAACTTTTGGAGGTTTCTTAAAGATTCGAGGGATTTTTCATTTGATTTCAGTACTTTCATCGATTTCAGAGGATTTGCAATATTCTGCAGTAATATTATAATATTAATAATTGATTTCAGAGAATTGGAAATATTTGGCAGTATTTTGGAAGATTTCAAGGCATTTTCGAAAGGTTCAAAAAGTTTCAACTTTCAATTAATCTTAAAATAAATATTTAAGGAATTTGAAAAGACTCCAAGGTATTTCCAAGAGAGTTCAATAATTTTGAGGAATTTCAAAAAAGTTTCAAGTGATGTTTAAAGAATCAAAAGATGTCAATAATTTAAAAGAATGTTAAAGGATTGGAAACATTTTAGGGTGCTTTTAAAAATTGCATGGGATTTTGAAGAGCTTACAAAAATTCAAGGAATTCCAAAATATTCTGAATGATTTTGAATATCTTAGGGTAGTTTGAAAGACCCTAGGAATTTTTTCATTGATTTCAGTAATTTAATGTTGCTCATAGGTCAATAATTCTATTCAGTCTAATGGATATTTTATTATATTTTTGTCATTATTATTAGATAGATATTTATTACATTACATTTTTTGAGTTTAATATTATTTTTCCAATTTATTTCCATTTTTTAAATCCCAATCGCAATTGTTTGAAGTTTTATGAATTGAAATTTTCAATTCTTTCAATTCTCAGTTTTCAATTTTTCTAAGCGATGACGCTGTTTTGCTACTACTTTGAAAAAAAGATACGAAAGACACTATTTTTAAATCAAAAACACGAATTCATCAACCAAGATGGATTTTCTAACAATAAAAAAAATGTCATGAAAAATGTTTAATTCCAAGCCAAAAACATAAACTTTCAACAAAACTGTTGAAGGTTCGACAAAATATTTAAATTTTCACTCAAAAAGATGAATTTTCAATCAACAAGATTGATTATCTATAAGAGAGTAAGAATTTTGAGTAAAATATGTACATAAATTTTAAACCAAGTATTTGAATTTTCAAGTAGAAGAATTAATTTTCTATCAAAAAATAAGAATTTTTGGCAAATGACATAAATCTCCATCTGAGTACTTTGAGCAATGGATGTGATGTTAGTTCAAATTTGATTTGATCATTTTCTGGTTTATATTTTTTTTGCTTCGAATTTTTTTTTCATAAATATTTGAATTTAGAACCAGAAAGATCAATTTTCAACCACAAATGGAGCAGTTAAATTTTACACATTAATATTTTTACACATGGAAGATATTATCTATATTTTAAAACGAGAATTGAACAATGATAACGAGGAAGAAATTTATAAGAAATTAAACTGTGAGATGAAAACAATGCTTACTAAAAATAGATATAAAAAGTGACGTAAGTCCGGCGGCGTAAACCAAATGCTTTGAGCAACGTTTCTGTATTATTACTTATCTAACATATGTGAATTTAAAAAATAAAATTTATACTTTATACTTTCAAACATTTTATGAGAAATATTTCACATACATTTTTTTATAGAAATAATCCGTGTAAAATTATACATGTTCTACAAGTACAGTCGCAGAATATATCAAGGAGAAATATTTTTTTAAAGTAAATTATGCGACGTTACAAAAAATTATTCTAAAAAAAATTGAAAACATATTTTCGCAAAAGGAAACAAAATATATATTTTTGAAAAGCTTTTGTTCAATTTAGCTCTTAATAAGAAAAATACTGTAACTTTTATGAAGGCCTGGAAAGTTCTTTCGACAGGATAATTTTCTTCTTATAATAGAAGAATTTTATCATTTTTACGTTAACAACAGATACGATAAAAATGTTCATGTATAAAAAAGTTATACTAAAATACATTTTACTTTTTCGTAATAACGTGCATCATTTACAATAAAAATAAGAAAATTAATTTTTCATAGAAAAAGTTCACTACATCTCTCAATACATGATAAAATATTAGTGCTGAATGGATTACTATAGAGTATGAAAGCAATAATTGCCGAGCAAATAGACAACTTAAAAATTTGTTATCATATTCCTTAAAAACTGAAAGATTGGTAGTTACTGCCATTATTCTATATATCATTTATTTTTTTAAACTTTGTAAAACTTATATAATCATGAAAATTAATATTACTAGTAGTATTTATCAATTTGAAATTTATATTCTCATGCACATGTTATAACGAATTATTCACAATTTATTTTAGAAATAACATTTCTTTTAATTTATAAAATAAAAGATGTATTACGGCGGTATAATTTACGAACAAGTTAAGTGTTAGACAAATTTAAGAGCTAATTATAATAAATTGAATTATAATTATATTCACAATTCTTCCAAGATGATAACGATGGCAGAATTTACCAAAAAATAAATGATGAGAAACCTGTTACTCCTTTAGCTTTAACAAAGAACAAAAATGAAAAGGAGCTCCTTATTGGAGGCTACGTACATCATCCTGTAGTGAGTTTCGTGCCTTCTAATCATTATTTTGTACAAATATTTTTCAACATTAATCAAATATGAATAGTATAGAAAAAATAAGTATTTGGTTTATTCTTTCTCATCAAAAAATTAGTAGGCGCGCGTCCTGGCACGCGCAAGACTACTAGTATGATATGAAATAACAAGATGAAAGTCTTGAGAGGTATATTTTCTCAAGTTCTTTGCCACGTTTTTTGCAATTATTTTGAATTTTGTCTGTTTGAAAATACAAAATAATATAATTTGTTTCAAATAGTCATATTACCAGACTCCACCTGATAAGGTAGAATTGGTTAAAAAAAATGTAGCAATAATTCTGAATACCCTAGCATGATAGGAAAGGCGGATTGACTTGAACAAACATTAGGCAGTGGTACATTAATATTCATTCCGCAATGACGCAATATTTTTTTCTCCTCTACTCGTCCTGAAGTTGGAAGAAGAGAAACAATTTCATAACTTCTCAAGATGAAAATGAATGGAAAAACACCACCACAGTCTTCTTGTATCTGTTCAGAATTTTGATGTTCAATAAATGTATTTATTCAATACATTTTTTTAAGGATTTAAATTACTTTGCAAAGAATATGAAATTTTAAAATCATATCTCCTTCTACGTAAAAATCAATGTTGAACATAAGATAATCATAAATGGATACAGTTTTTCCTACACTGAACACAGAATTGTTGTTATTTTCCTCATCCTTGAAACCTGGGTAACAATGGCAACATATTTCTGTAGTTTTGGCTGAATTTTATATTATATGGTCTAGTAATACATTTTTTTTGTACCCAGTCCTTTTTCTATATTTCAAGATATTCCAATGAAGCTTCTTTTCAGAGCTGATCATGAAAAAAATACAATGACTAATTTTTAGTAATTTACCTTTTCTTAAATTAAATTAGTGAATTTCCATAAGTAATTAGTACAATTTTTTCAGCACAACGGCTTTTCTATTTATTTCAAAAACCTGGAGAAAATATACCGGCAGTCAAAAATTAAGAAAATAACGTCCGCTTTCCTGATAATAAAAAATGTTAGTTCTTCTCCAAAAATCCACAGAATCTTTCAATATCTCTTGAAATCTTTCAAATTTCTATGGATTCCCTTGAAATCTTCGAAATCGCATTAAATCCTCAAACATGTTAAGAAATACCGCCAAATCGTAAAAAATCCCTTAAATTCCTTCAGTTTGCCTTGAAATCTCATAAATTCTGATTAAACTCTTGGAAGTTCCTTAGAATCATATGAAATAATCCGTTGTAAAAAATGTTGAAGATTGAACTCTTAGTTTGCATTTTGATACATGAGCTAGAAAAATAGATGGAAAGCGATGTTCATCTCTGTTTTTACACATGTTGTAATGTTTGATTATTCTGAAGGTTTAGTGGGGAATAAGTATAGCAAATAAGAATTTTGAGATCCGGCATCAAGAATCTTCCTACCTCCACTCCATTTATTTTGAAGAATAAATAAAGCGAGTCATTGCATAGATGATAAAAATCAGTATATATAGCAGCCATTCTTAGAGTGAATTCTCCTACGCATTTCTCCGAAAATCAGTTCAATTTTTCATTTCTGTGTCAGTGTGACTATTTAAAAATATGAAGATCACTCTTGCTACTTCGCTCTTCACGTTCGTGAGCTTCCTCTATTTTAAACGTGAGTATAATTTAGTATTATAATTATTATTTATAAAAAATATCACACATTGGTTTTAAATTCTGTTACTTGAAACAAAGATTCAAAGACTTGATAGAACAATTGTGCTAATAATTAGAAGCTTTCTGATTTGAATGCGTTTTACTCTAAAAACATCAAATTTAGACGATGACTCCTAATAAAACATTCAAAATTGTAAGAAGTTGAAAGCCCTAGCTTAAAAAATTATACCAATTAGATTTCCGCATTTTTTCGAAAACTATTGATGTTAGAGAAAATATGTTAACATATGTTTCAAAAAATTCTTATTTTCGTAATTTTGATATCTTATTGGTCGCCAGTTTTCTGTGTGCATGTGGATATCTTAACCGTCTACCTACATTTGTACAGCTTTTATTTGCTAAGCCGTAGGAGATAACGCACATCTAATAGACACCTGTTCTCAACAAAGTATTATTTTCATACCTATTTCCTTTCGCTTTCCCTTTCCCTAATAACCTTCCAATAACTCCTCCTCCCCATCGTCTTCTTCTTCTCCACGGTCATACTTCCCCACCAAAACACTTATTTGTCTTCTTCACCCCTGCTTATACTGCTCCACCTAATACTGCACCCCACCCCTGTTTCTCCTTTTCTACTTCCCAATTCACCATCCTCTACTACACCTTGTCATTTTTCCTACTCATACCCACTGCACGTCCCCTTTTCTACTCCCTCCTCTCACACCTACTTATCCCCCGCTCACTTCCCCACCAAAACACCTACTTGTCTTCTTCTCACCTAGTTATATTGCCTTACCTAATTATGTACCCTACCCCTGTTTCTCCTTTTCTACTTCCCAGTTCACCATCCTCTACTACACCTTCCCCTTCTTGCAACTCATACCCACTCCACTTCCCCTATCCTACTTCCTCCTAATTATACTAACCCCTTCTTCTCCACCGCTCATTTCCTCCTAAATCTCCTCAATGTTCCACCTCTTTGATTCCCCACCATCATCACGACTCCCTACCCGGGAAAAAAGTACGACCCGACCAAATTCGGCCGAAAAATATTTTTCTGGCCAAATTAGTCTGGAGCTTACAGTTTTGAACTGTTTCGAGCATTCTGGTCAAAGAGGAAAGTTGAATAAATTTAAAAGACTCTTATAAAAGCTGAGTTTCAAAATGTTGAGTTTTTTTCATTCAACTAGAAAGTTGATAGTTTTGTTTGTTAACTAAACGGTCCGATTCCTTCCAACTCCTTACACTTATGTAAAACATCATAAAATCATTAAAAACAATCCTTAAGAGTATTATCAGGCAACTTACTCGCTCTAAGGACATTATTCCTTCACCAATTCATAAAAAATTGACTCTGAATAAATAATATGTATGATTTTCCAATAGTTGATAACAACCTTCAGTTGTTCAAATAGATTTTATGAAATAATACAGATTGTCTTTTATTTTCAAACGGCAGATTTCGTTTTTTTACGTGATTAACTATAAATAACATTGAGACTTCATCCCTCATGATGTTTTATTAAAGAATTATGAGTTTTTATTTTATAAACAATTTTAAAATGAAATTCCCAACTTGACTACTCTTCCACAAATGAATGTGGTATTTTTGAAGAAAATCAACTGTTCGTGATTCAGTAAAAACACTCTATAAGGAATTTTCGTCAGCTCACATCATTTATTATGTAAATACAGAAATTTTCTAAATAAATGCAGATTTTTATCAATTTTTATTCGGCAGATGTCGTTCTTTCAACGAAATTAATTTCAAATAATGTTTTTATGATATTTCATCTATGAGCCGGAATTGTTTTCTTTTTATAAACAATTTTAATGAAAAATCCTCGGTTTCCTCACTTTTGAAGAGTGAGAATCTGCTCCTTTAAACAATTTAAATTGTACTGTTTCTTGTGGCTATAACTTCTGTGCGTGTGCTTTTGGATGTAAAAGTCTTTCATGTTTTAAAATGTTGAGATTGTTTCCAAAGCACCAAATTATTGTTGAGTCATGAAGTATCATAACGGAAGGATTATGCCAAATAATTTAGAATTGATTCCATTAAACAAACGAAATCTGCCGGTGGAAAATTGACAAAAATTTAATTTTTTAATCAAATTTATTTTACCAAATAAAATTTGTTACCAGTTATCGAAAATTGTGCCGAAAAAAATGCAGAATAGCAGTTTCATGTAAAATTTATTATAAACCTGATTTTTTTAAATTGTTCTCATCATTTTTTTATCTTTCATTAAAATTCCTGAAATTTTTTGCATTTTTAGTTACTTTAGTATTGAAAGAACATAAAAATATAATTTAAATAATAAGATTCTTTATAATATTAAATATATGAATAAACAAACAATACAAAAACATTTGAATTGCGTGACTGAAAGGGTTAAGCAAATGAAAAATGACCTAATGAACAAACATTATTCTCAACATTCACCTGCTGTATCATTAACTCCTAAGAATATTATTTTTCGATGATTTACGGGAGACATTGAAATTTTTAATTGAACAATGATTGTTTAAATAATTTGAAGTTTATCAAGGAATTCTTGAAACTTCATCAGGTAAGAACAATGGCTTAAATATTTCTTAAGAAGTAACTGAAATTAAATTTACGAAAAGGTAATAAAAAGTACTCTTGTGACTCAAAAAACGTTCTCTTACAGACTTTAGTGAAAATTTACCAATTGAATAAAAATTTCAAAATTTGTTTCAACATTTTCAATTCCAACCTCAAATTCGTATTTGTTACTTAAAATCCCACCTCTTACTGACTTTCGTGAAAATTAACCAATGAAATAGAATTTTCAAAAGTTAGGTTGCTATTTTAAATTCTTACCTCTCAAAAGTGAAGAAGATCTCTGAAGAAAAGGTGGAAACCCACTTAAACAGCAAGCCTTTGTCCTCAAAAATCAGTCGGTCTGTAGTACTCTCAGAAGTCAGTCGTTTATTTGAAAATGAGGAAAGAACTAAACACAAAATATAAAGTTTTAAAAATTGTCATTATTTTTCTATAAACTCTTTTTATGTGTGCAGCAATCGGCAAATGGGAGCATATCAACTCCTATCTAATAAAACGCTGCTTAAGGCTGGTGACCTTCTCAGCATAAATCACCCACCTATTGAGACTCTCGGCTTCCTTTCTCATGTCCTTATCCCCCCGCACCCCCCTTCCCCCAGTAACAGAAGTTTTGGTGGTACTGACGTTACAGCTTGACTCCACCATAAGACAAATCACTGCTTAATTCGGACATGATTTCGACTCGCAAAACAAATCTCGCGCATACAGGTGATAGTTGGGAGTACAATCTAAACATGAATAATACAAACAATAAAGTAGCCTCGGAACTGACTGAAACTCGGATTGACCAAAGGCATGCACACGGTAAACCTAAAAGTCGTGTTTCGGGCGATGAATGGAGACTGGGTGTTTGGAATGCTAGAGGAGTGAATGATCTTAAGATAAGAGAACTACGAGAAACTATGCACGTAAGGAAACTAGATATTCTTTGTGTACCTGAGACAAAGGAAAAGGGTTGCGAATTTAGAAACATAGAAAATGGGGTGTTGGAAGGCGGTTGTGAAATATGGTCAGGAGTAGATAGCGAATCGCATCGTAGTCAAGGGGTCGGTTTAATTATGAATGAAAAAGCAAGTCATCATCTCATAGAGCATAATTTTGTATCACCCAGATTGCTATGGGCTAGAATGAAGGTAGGAATCAGAAAATTATTTATCGTAGCGCGCTACGCACCAGTTGATAGCGATTCGAGGAAAGTTAAGGACGCCTTCAAGGACACTCTAAATGATACAATAAGTATTTGCGATCAAGGTGAAAGAATAATTCTGCTAGGAGATATGAACGGATGGGTCGGTGTCCAGCGTCAGGATACAGATTCAGAAAGGGTGCTAGGTAATTTTGGAGATCCAACAAGAAAAAATTATAACGGGGAAAAGCTAGTTAGCTTATGCTTAGAAAAGGGCCTATTTATTACAAATACTTGGTTTAGACATAAAATGATCCACATGTACACCTGGCGCAAAGGAAATAGCCACAGCATAATTGACTTTGTTATTGTGGATGAAAGATTAAGAGAACTAGTTAAAGATACAAGAGTCATGCAGGGTTCCGAATGCAATTCTGATCATTACCTTTTAGTCTGCAAAATAAACTTAGGGCGGGGATGGAGAACAAAGAAAACAAAGAAAACGAAACAAACGCGAATAAAAATTGAAAATTTACAGAGACAAGAAGTGCAAACAGAGTTTCGAAAGAGGTGAACTGAACGCATAAATAGGGCAACGTGGGAAGCGCTTATAAGCAATAAAGATATAGAGGGCGTGTGGACTTTGTTACGGGATATCATTGTCAAAACTGCGACCAAAGTATGCGGTACGGCGGTTGTAGGAAGAAAGTATGGCGATGCGTGGTGAAACGATGAAATTGCGGTAGCCCAAAAAGAAAAGAAAGAAGCCCACAATAAAACGCTGAATATGACAGGTCTTAGCGATGAGGAGAGAACTAGACTTAAAAATGATTACAGACACAAAAATAGGAAAGTTAAACGACTAGTCAAAGAGAGTAAAAAGAAAATCAGAACAGAAGAAGAGAACAAAATAAAAAACTGTTCTGAAGGAATTATGAAACTATTATATAAACAGTTGAAGGAAAGTAAAAGTACAGAGTTTGCTAGCATGAGAAACAATAAAGGCGAAATGCTATATGGTATAGACGAGATAGTAGACGCTTTAAAAGACTCTTTTAAAGAACTATTAGGAGGTGAAGATATAGGGCAACAAAACTGCGACATAGAACATAATGCACTAGAAAACCTAATTGAAAAAGTCTGTGTCACTGAGGTCAGAGATATAATTAAGAACTTGAAAAACGGTAAGGCTGCGTGTATAGACAATATTAGCGCTGAAATGCTCGAATACGGTGGCGAGTACATACCTCACCGGTTGTGCGAATTGATAAATTTATGTTTCGAGACAGGAGAAGTCCCAGACGATTGGAGGAAGGCGATTATTGTACCAATATATAAAAGAAAGGGAGATAAAAGCAACTGCAGTAATTACAGAGGTATCAGCCTACTAAGTACCGTAAGTAAAATATACTCAAAAATACTTATTCGTAAGTTAATGGAAATTACAGAAGAGAAGATATGGGAAGTCCACAGTGGATTTATGCCAGGAAGATCATGTACAGATCAGATATTCAGCCTAAGACAGATCACAGAAAAAAGCTTGAGAGTGGGAAAGAAAGTTTTCTGTGCATTTATTGACCTAGAAAAAGCATTCGACACGGTGAATGGAAGTAAACTTTGGGAAGTCCTTAAAGAGTATGGAGTGAATGGAGGGCTCCTACAAGCAATAAAAACAATATATATATATATATA
>CAKNXH010001577.1:308471-328448 GCA_932178445.1 Andricus quercusramuli | reverse complement strand
AACAATATATATATATATATATATATATATATATATACAGGCAGCAAAGCGAGTGTAATGGTAAATGGGAAACTGAGTGACTGGTTCGATATTATGCAAGTTGTGAAGCAAGGATGCGTTATGTCCTCGTGGCTTTTTATCATATTCATGGATAAGTGTGTTAGAACTGCCCTCTTCGACGAAAAAGGTGTAGATCTCGAAACCGTCAAGGTACGTGGGTTGGCTTTCGCAGATGACAAGATTGTTATGGCAGAATCAGTCGAAGACTTGCAAAGAATGTTGAATAAACTTAACACAAGCATGAAGAACATGGACCTCAAAATTAACGTGAATAAAACGAAAGTCATGGTGTTTGAGGGAAAAAGTGAGAAAACAATACGCAACATTGTCCTAAATGATGTGAGATTAGAACAAGTTGACAAGTACGTATATCTAGGTAGTCTATTCACTAGCGACGGAAAAATAGATGGGGAATTAGATAGGCGCATAAATAAGGGTAAGCAGGTTATCGGTAGAGCAGGGTCCATCCTCACGAATAAAAACATATCAAAAAAAGCTAAAATGGCCATACATAATTCCATATTCGTACCAACACTGATGGACAAAGTCCGAAACGAGATAATCCTCAAAGAATGTGGTACAGGAGACACGCTAGTTGATATATGGGAAAGAAATCAGTTAAGATGGTTCGGACATCTTGAAAGAATGAAAGATGAACGACTGACCAAGCAAGTGTATAAAGGTAAAGTAAATGGCAGAATGCCCAGAGGTAGACCGCCGAAAGAATGGTTAGAATCTGTGAATGAGACACTAATACGAAGATACATAAGAAGCCATAGAAATACAAGAGCCTGCATGAAAAAATGCATGGACGTGAATGAAGCTAGAGGAGTATGCCAGGACAGAAATGTGTGGCGACAAATAGTTTATAAACAGAGTGGCAATAGAGTGAATGATGCCTGAAACCGATCAAGTCACGCCTACCCCGAAAGGGAAATGGCTTAATGGTATAATAATAATAATGATAATATTAAGAGCAGTTTTCGCTGTTACGGTTACAAGAAACACTTTACCTTTCTTGATTAGTAAATATTACATTTCTTCTTTCTGCGTGTGTAAGAAACAGATTTTTCCAGCCATAATAAAAAAATAAAAAAGGAGTTTCACTGCTCACCTTATTAATAGCATACAAGAACTTCATAAATGTAAATTTTTTTCCCGCAAAATTAGGTGCTGCCTCCAGCTGCATGGATGTAGTGATGACCGATAACTCTATCTATTGGGGTTACCTCGTACCAGCATCGGTTTCTCGTAGTTGGCTGAGGGGATCGCAGCTTCATTACGGATATTCAGTTATGATGAACCTGGGAAAGGGTTTTGGTCGTGTAACGACCCAAGATCAACTCCAACATTTGCCTATAGCCAATCATGTACAATCAGATCATCGTGTTCCACATATAGCTAACATATTTTATATCAATAATTTTGCTACAGTAACTCCGTTCGAAAAATACACATATAATGATAAATCCGCAGCTGAAGCACTCCGTATTTGGATAACAATACCAGGCACGACCGATGTCATGACTGCGAAGCTGGCAGAACCAGAAATTCAAAACAAAGCCACAGTACATGAAGCAGTTCTGAAGGCATGGGAAGATGAATATGATCGAATTAATCGAAACCAACCGAGTACATCTGGTAGATTATTTCAAAAATAGTCTATGTCAATTTCAACACAGTTTTAGAATTTTGCAAAAAATGGTTCTGAAAGGCTCATTTCCTTATTACCTTTGTTTTTCTTTTTTAAAATTATTTTTTCCCGTTTTTCTCGTTGTCTGGTGACATTTGAACCAAATCAATAGAACTCGCTAAGAAAATGCAACTATTTCAGGCAAAAAAATTGAAATGTTTTGTGGTAGATATATAGTTTCTTGGTTTAGAATTGAATTACTGTTTACAAAATTAATTTTATTTCGTTTAAAGATTTATCATTTTAGATGAGCATTCATAACTTTACGTTGAAAATTGAATTAAATTGTAAATAATTTCATCTTCTTGTCTTTAAACTTCAACAATTCGTTTAAGAATGGACTATTTTTGATAGTAGAAAATTTGCTTACCGGAAGAAAATCAATCTTCTTTGTCTTTTGGTAGAAAGTCATCTTCCTGGTTAAAAATTTAAGTTCTTGTGTTGAAAATTAATGTTTTCGTTGAAAATGTATATTCTTGGTTAAGTATTCAATTATTTTTTTGAAAGTTAAACTATCTTTAGAAAAATTTAACTATTTTTATGAAAATTCAACTATTTGAAAAACTCGTCTTCCTTGGCTAGAATATTAATCTTCTTGGTGGAGAGATCCATCTCTCTGATTCAAAGTTTACCTTTTTGGTCACAAATTAATTTCTCTGGATTTAAAATTCAACTTTTTCATAGAAAAAAGTATTTTTGACGAAGAAATTGAACCATTAAGTTGATGAATAACTTTTTCGTTGAAAACTTATACTATCGGGTCTTGTGTTCTACCGCTTTGTCGAAAAATTTGTCTTTTGGGATAAAAAATACATCTTTTATGGATAAAAATGGTTGAAATTTTTGTTTCGACTTGAAATAAACTTTTCATTGAAAATTTAACTCTCCTTGGAAAAAATCGTCTTCTTTGCTTAAAAATTCAAGTGTTTGGCTTAGAGTTCTAATTCATGAGAGTGGAATCTAATAGTTCAAAATTCCAAATTTTCGATTTCTACTTCTTAACGAATCATTACGTTTCGCTACCTACAGAGTCCAGAAATCATGAAATTTTTTTAATGTTTGAAGGATTAATCAAATCAAGACAGCCTTTGATAACCTTTGTAGGGTCTCAAAATGAAGTTCGAGCACGTTAACCACACTTTTTCGACCAATATTAACAAATTTAGAGCAATTTCAAAATTTGAAAAAAAAATTGTCAGGATTTTTAGAAATTTTGGTCAAATCTTCTGGTACATGACAAAAAGAATGGCAAATTGTCCTCATAACATTTTCAATTATAATAATAATCGAAAAAGTTATAAGCTTTCGAAAATTTAAAAAATTTTATAAAGTAGAAAAATCTATTTTTCTGGTAGATTTGACATTTTGCTATTGAATGTTATGCGATTTTTGAATTTTACAATACTAAATTCTGTAATTATGATGACTTTTTCACGAAATCTCTTTGATGACTGAAAATTTAGACTTCGACTTTTGATTTTAAAAATCATTCAAGTTTGATAATTTCCTTCTTGATTCAAATTTTTTTAATTTTTGTTCAAATTTTACGTTCTCAATTCAAATTGTAGAACCTTAAATTGAAAATATGTACAATGAAATGTTTTGTATCAAAGAAAGTTACAATTAAAAATTATACATTCAAGTTGTATTATTAGGAATTCTGTAATGTTGGTGCTTTACATTCAAGAGTTCTCCAATTTGGAATATTTAGAATGCAAAACTTCACTTTTTATTTTCAACGTCATAAAAGTTTAAGAATTTTCATTTATACGTCGAAAAAATTCAAGAGTTTTAGAATTCCACATCTTCAAAATTAAGCACTCCAAAGTTGAATTTTTAATTCTAAATTCTCCAAATTGAAGATGATTCGAATACAAAGCATTAAAATCACAGTATTCTCAATTTTTAATTTAAAAATTAGTGAAAAGTTGAGCGATAAATTTTCAAAATTAAAAACATTTTAATTATGAAGATTCAAAATTCAAGTTCTATCATTTTTGAGATTTATAATTCAAAACTTTTCAATTTTCAAAATTAAGAAACCTTTTATTTCAAAAATGTATCTAAAAAATTCTTAAATCTTGGTTATTCTGATTATTTATTTGTGTATGAAACGTTATGAATAAATTTAAGGTTTTTATAGAATAAAACTAAATTTATACCACCTTACTTTAGTTTTTTTTAGTTAAAATAAAATAATGTTGAAAAAGATTGAATCTCACTGTTTTAACAAAGCTAAAACTGTCACACAATAGCGTGCTTTTATTAAATTTTTCCATTTTTTTCCACTATAGTTTTTTCCACTATCAAATTAGTAATTTGTACTCATCATAAGTGCCTGTTGTTTTCTCAATTGCATTAGTAGAATTTAATGCGAGAAATATGAATAGCTTTTAAAATACTGAGAAATACTTTAAAAAATTTCAAGGAATTATTTTGATATTTGAAGGAATTTTCACCAATTTTAAAGGTGTATAAATGATTTTCATAAAACTTGGAAGATTTTTAGTATATTTAAAAAGAAATAGTTATTATTCACAATAGTTTTAAATATATTAGTTTATTCAGAGCTGAATATATTAATTAAAACAAGATTAAAGATCAATTTGTAATTGTTTAATTCAAAGGAATTTAGTCGATTCTCAGAAAATCGGCTGAGAATTTCGAGATTAAAATTTTATAGAATTTCAAAATCGGCTTTGGGTATCGTCGGAAAAAAAATTTCGAACTTCTTGCAAAAATAGAAAATTTCTCTCGAGAAATGAGAATTATTAATGACATTCAAAAAGATTCGATGGACTAAAAAATTATGGGAGAAAAAACGAATTTCTAGAACGCGGAGAATGGCTATTTTTGCAAATATATTTATTTTTTTAACCTCAGGAAGCTAAAGCACAATCTTATACGCTTAGAATTTTTTAATTTGCAGGAAAGCTCCCTTATCATATATGTAACATTATTTATGATAAGAAATCACTAGATGGAAGTTCTGACGAACGTATTTCTTAAGTTTTTTGTCATGCTTTTGCAATCATTTCGAATTCTGTGTTTGAAGATGCAAAATAATTAGAATTTGTTTGAAATAGTTATAATACTAGAATCCACCTGACTTGAATGTTGGTGGCGGAAGTGAGAACGTGTTTACTGTCAAGTGGTGAGAGGATTTACGGAATTTGTGTGGTAGGTGTGAGTGGAGTGTGAGGGTGGAAGCCGAGGAGGTTAGTAGGTTTGTGTGGGGTGAATTGGGGAGAGAAAAAGGAATCTTGAGCGTAGGGGTGAGGTGGGATTCAAGTAAATTGGGAAAGTGAGGTTAGGTTAGCAAGGAATCACGGGAATTCGTGGTCAGGAGTATTGGGCCTTCGAGGGTCAAGTGTGGTGCTCGAAAATTTGTGGGGGTGTTAAGTGAGAGAAAGGGGTGTTTGCAAGGGCTGTGAGGAATTGAAAAAAAAGGAAAAAAGGGGAATATAAGGAGAATTTGGCGGCAATAGAGACAGCATTCTGCAGAGACATCTGGTGGTTGAGAAGGTTACTGCATGGAGTGGTCTCAGTTACCGGCGGCAGAGCGGGAGGTGGGTAGTGAATGTACGGGTAGCGAAGTTGATGGGGAGGATATTTTCCACGTGCCACGACGGCCAACAGCCCGTGGCTCGGTGTCTATAGTGGGGCGTCAGGGAGAGGGAGAGAGCGGGACGGTGAGAACGAAGGAAAAGAGAAGGTGAGGGAGAGAACTTCGAGCGGAAGTGACGGGGAGGATCTCTTGAAGAGGAAAAGAGAAAGCCAAGAGAGCCCGGACAAAAGCGTGGTAGGGAGCCCGTTTAAAAAAATCGGGAGAACTAGTAGGACACCCCGCCGCGGAATGGAGGGAAATGTGGAGAAGGAGGCGCTCGGTATGCTGATAGGCGAGATCAGGGGTTTGAGGGAGGAATTAAGAATTAGAGATGAGAAATAGGAAAAGGAGATGGAAGAGATGAGGGGGAGAGTAGAGGGGTTAGAGAGGGAAAGGAAACAAAAAGATGCTAAAATGAAGCAGATGGAAGAGGAAAATAAAGTGTGGAAGGAAAGGACGGAAAAAAGGCTTGAGAAGATGGAGGGCAGGACGCAAATGGAAGTAGGAGGCGGAGGTGGGGGAAGCGAGATTAAAGGTATTTGGAAGAGGGTAGAAAAGACGATAGAAGAGAAAGTGGGAAAGCGTAGGAGTGAGAATGAAGAGAGGGCAGATAGGGAAAGGTTAAGGGCAATGGAGCTGAGAATGGAGAGAAAAGAGAAGGCAGACAGGAGGAATAATATTGTGGTAAAAGGGTTGAAGCTAAAGAGCGGGGAAGAAAGAGAGGGTGTGGAAGCGCTGCTACAGAGCATAGGGTGGATTAGAGGCAGTGTAGGGAAAGTTAAGTTGGAGGGGAGAAAAGACAAGGAAGTGGCGGTTGTGGAGATGGAGAGCTGAGAAGAAAAGTTGGGGGTAATGCGAAATAAAAATAGGATAAAGGATAAGGTAGTTTTCATCGATCACGATTTAACGAGAAAGAAAAGGGATGTGCAGAGAATGCTGAACGACAGGGCTAGAAGGGAGAAAAGTGAAGGGAGATCGGCGAAGGTAGGATATAGAAAAATAAAAATAGACGAGAAAATGTGGGTGTGGGATGAGGAGAAAGATGTGTTGGAGGAAGTGCAGGGGCATTTGTTTCGTAGGCAGTAGGGGGGTGGGGGTAAGGCAGGGTAGAGGATTAGTAAAGGTGCTGTATTGGAAGCTAGCAGGCCTAAAGAAAAAGGACGAGGAGTTCTGGCGTTATATCCAGGAATTCGACGTTGTGGGACTGGTAGAGACATGGGTAGAAAGAAAGGAATGGGATAGGATAGAGCCAAAGCTGCCAAGGGGGTATAGGTGGAGACTTCAGGAGGCGGTCAGAGTGAAGAAGAAAGGAAGGGCCAGTGGGGGAATTATAACCGGGGTTAGAGATGGATTAGAGGAAAAAGTTCATGAAGAGGAAGAGGGGGAGGGAGTGCAAATGACGGAAATAAAAATAGAAGGGATATCCTGTAAGCTTATTACAGTGTACAATAAGGAGGGGATGGAAAGAATTAAAGAAAGGGTGGAAGACCTGCTGGGCGAAAGAGAGGAGAGTATGGTGATAGTGGGCGGGATTTTAATGCAAGGATGGGGAGCGAAGGGGGACTTTACACGGAAGGGGAGAGCTTCGAAAGGAAATCGAAGGATATGATAATAAATGAGGAGGTGGAGATTCTAAGGGACTGGATGGAGGATAGAGGCTGGGCGGTGGCGAATGGTATGGCAACGGGGGACGAAGAAGGAGAATATACATACGTAAGTGAGGTGGTGGTATCGGTGATAGATTATGTGGTTATGAATATGCAAGGATGAGAGGAGACGGAAAAATTTGCAGTAGAGGGGAGGGTGGAATCAGACCATCAGCCGTTGAGTTTATGAATAAGAGGTGAGGGTGGCGCAAGACAAGGCGGGGAAGAAGTCTCGATAGGGGAGAGGGTGACCTGGACGAGGGAAGCGGTGGAGAAGTATCAAGAGGAGCTAGAAAAGGTACGTTTTGGAGGGGAATCGGTGGAAGAGATATGGAAGGATCTGAAAGAGAAGGTGAAAAGGTGTGTGCAAAAGAAAGTATTTAGAAAGAAGAAGGAAGGAATGGTGAAGCCGTGGTAGGATAGGGAATGTAAAAAGATGAGAAGGAAGGTGAAGAGGAAGTACAAGAAGTGGAAAAAGGGTAATGCGAGGAGGGAGGAGTAAGTAGAAATGAGGAAGGGGTTTAGAGTGATGTGTAAGAAGAAAGAACAGGAAAAGGAGATAGAGCTGGAAGAGGAGTTAGCAAATGTTAAGACAGAGGGGGACGTCTGGGAGATAATAAATAGGTTTAGGAAGCGGAGGGTGGGGGGCATCGAGAAGATAGGAAGTGAGGAATAGAGGGAATTTTTTAAAGAATCATTCCAGGGCTCAGATTCAAGGAAGACGGCCGGGGGAAGTAGAAGAACGGGGGAGGCAGAGATAGAGGAGTTGAATGACGAAGAGATAGAGAAGCAGATAAGGAAGTTGAAAAGGTCAAAAGCAGCAGGGCTGGATGGGGTAGAGAACGAAGCATGGCTGTTTGGTACACAAGAGGTTAGGAAGAAGCTGAAGGAGGTAGTGAAGAAAGTATGGAGGGGAGAGGGATTCTCAGGAGGGTGGAGGAAGGGTTGATAGTGCCACTGTATAAGAAAGGAGATAGAGATAGGCAGGATAATTATAGAGGGATCACGCTAATGAATACGACGTATAAAGTATACGCGATGGTGGTGGCAGAGAGACTGCGGAAGGATGTCGAGGGGAAAGGAATATTGCCGGAGACGCAGGCGGGATTTAGGGTGGGTAGGAGTACTTTCGACAATATCTACGTTCTGAAGCACGTGGTGGATAGAGAATTAGCGAAGAAGGGGAAGAGAGTGTACGCGTTTTTTGTGGATCTCAAAGGCGCGTTTCCGTCAGTGGATAGGGGGAGGTTGTGGGAGGCGATGGAGGATAGGGGAGTAGAAAAAGGCCTAATCGAGAGGGTAAGGGAGATATATGAAGAGACCAAAGACAAGGTAAGAGGATGGGAGGGGATTTCGGAGGGATTCTGGATGGAGGGGGGGTAAAGGCAGGATTGTCTTCTGAGCCCAACGCTGTTACCGATTTCAATTGCGGATATGGAAAGTAAGCTGGAGGCTGGGGTGATAGGAGGAGTCAGGATAGGAGGGGTTAGAATTTGGTCACTAGCGTATGCAGATGACATAGTGTTGGTGGCAAATAGCAAGGAGGCCTTAAAGGAGATAATGAAGAGGTTGAGAAGATACCTGGATAAGAAGGGGTTAGAGTTGATTGCGGAAAAGTCCAAGGTTATGATGTTCAGAAAAGGAGGGGGAAGGGATAAGGGAGGAGAGTGAAAGTGGAAGGGAAAGGAGGTGCAGGAGGTGAAAGAGTTTGTGTACTTGGGCTTCGTGTGTCGGAGGAATGGGAGAGTGGATGGTCACATAAAAGAGCAAGCAAAAGGATACATTTTTGACCAAATATTTGATTTCTGAAAGGAATTTTCAACGCAATAGTTACATTTTCAACAATAGTATTATATATTGCGTGACAAGGGTAGTAATAGTTGACTTGACCCGAGTTTACAATAAATATAAAAAAAAATTTCTTTATGTTTTACGATTACGATTTTTTTTTAATTGTAAATTGAAAGAACGCATCAAAAAGTAGTTCAAGTATACCTGACATTGAATTCATGAAAAACAGGCATCATAAAAGAAGTCAGATATCCTATCTTGTGCATTGCGTAACTGTATGATTTGGAAAACTAGTTTAAAAATATTTATAGCTGTCACAAAAAAAAATTTATTTTGTCTTAGAAGAAACTTTATTACATCCAATGGTTTCTAGAAAATTAAAGCATATTAATTATTTTTCTGAGAAAAAAGATTGAGTCTGATCTTGAACAATTTTTCTATACGCCTTATCTGTTAATACCCACGCAGAAAAATATCTGTCTGCAAATAAAGACACCGTTTCTTGAAGATAATTTTCATTTCCTCATTTAACCAGAAAATTCCTGAAATTTGAGAGAGAACTAGTTTTTGAAAATGTACTCATTTTCATTCCTCGAGAAGCTAAAGTACATATAATTGTTTACACACGGTATTTTGTGATTTTCAGGAAAGCTATTCTAGTGATGTACGTACAATTATTTATGATATGAAATAACAAGATGAAAGTCTTGAGATATATATTTCCTCAAGTTCTTCACCACGTTCTTTGCAATTATTTTGAATTATCTATGTTTGAAAATGCAAAATATTATAATTTTTTTCAAATAGTTATATTACTAGACTCTACCTGATAAGACAGAATTAATTTAAAAAAATGTATCAATAATTTTCAATACCCTGACATAAAAGGAAAGGCGGATTGACTTGATCAAACATTAGGTAGCGGTACGTGAATATTTATTCCGCAATGACGCAATATTTTCTCTTCTCTACTCGTCTTAAACGTGAAAGAAGAGAGACAATTTCATAACTTCTCAAGATGAAAATGAATGAAAAAACACCACCACCGTCTTCTTGTATCTGTTCGGAATTTCGATATTTAATAAATGTATTTATTCAACATATTTTTTAAAGATTGAAATTACTTTCCAAAGAATATGTAATTTCAAAAACATATCTCCTTCTACAAAAAAAACCAATGTTGAACAGAAGATAATCAGATATGGATGCAGTTTTCCCTACCCTAAACACAGAATTTTTGTTATTTTCCTCATCCTTGAAACCTGTTAAAAGTGATTTTAAATAAAAATTTGTATGTGTGTGTGTATGTGTGGTGAGAAGTTTGTCATGAGCACAATCATATATACTAGATTATTTTTTGTTTTTCTTTTTTTTTTATAAAGTAATACATTCCTTGATATCCTTTGAAATTAATTAAAATCTTTGAAATCAATAGGGATTTTTCAGAATCTTCCAAAATCTCTTGAAATCTTTCAAATTTCTATGGATTCCCTTGAAATCTTCGGAATCGCATTGAATCCTCAAACATGTTAAGAAATACCGCCAAATCGCAGAAAATCCCTTCCTTCAGTTTGCCTTGAAATCTCAATAATTCTGATTGAACTCTTTAAAGTACCTCAAAATCCTATGAAATAATCCGTTGAAAAAAATTTTAAAGATTGAAATCCTAGTTAGCATTTTGATACATGTAATGTTTGATTATTCTAAAGGTTCCGTGGGGAATAAGAACAGCAAATATGAAGAACTTCGAGATCCGGCATCAATAATTTTCCTACCTCCACTCCATTTATTTTGAAGAATAAATAAAGCGAGTCATTGCATAGACGATGAAAATCAGTATATATAGCAGCCATTTTTCGAGTGAATTCTCATACGCAGTTCTCCGAAAATCAGTTCAATTTTTTATTTCTGTGTCAGTGTGACTATTTAAAAATATGAAGATCACTCTTGCTACTTCGCTCTTCACGTTCATGAGCTTCCTCTATTTTAAACGTGAGTATAATTTAGTATTATAATTATTATTTATAAAAAATATCACATATTGGTTTCAAATTCTGTTACTTGAAACAAAGATTCAAAGACTTGATAGAACAATTGTGCTAATAATTAGAAGCTTTCTGATTTGAATGCGTTTTACTCTAAAAACTTCAAATTTAGACAATGACTCCTAATAAAACATTCAAAATTGTAAGAAGTTGAAAGCACTAGCTTAAAAAATTATACCAATCAGATTTCCGCATTTTTTCGAAAACTATTGATGTTAGAGGAAATATGTAAACATATGTTTGAAGAAATTCTTATTTCCGCATTTTCTCGAAAACTATTGATGTTAGAGGAAATATGTAAACATATGTTTGAAGAAATTCTTATTTCCGTAATTTTGATATTTTAATGGTCGCCAGTTTTCTGTGTGTATGTGGATATCTTAACCGTCTACCTACATTTGTACAGCTTTTATTTGCTGAGCCGTAGGAGATGATGCATATCTAATAGACACCTGTTTTCAACAAAGTATTATTTTAATGCCTATTTCCTTTGACTTTCCCTTTCCCTAATAACCTTCCAATAACTTCTCCTTCCCATCGCCTTCTTCTTCTCCACCGCTCACTTTCCCACCAAAATGACTTCTTGTCTCCTTTACCCCTGCTTATACTGCCCCACCTAATTCTCCACCACCAACCTTGATTTTTCTTTTCTACCTCCCAGTGCACCATCTTCTACTACACCTTCTCATTTCTCCTACTCATACCCACTGCAATTCCCCTTTTCTACTCCCTCCTCTCACACCTACTTCTCCCCCGCTCACTTTCCCACCAAAACACATGCTTGTCTTCTTCATCCCTACTTATATTGCTCCACCTAATTCTCCACCCCACGCCTGATTTTCCGTTTCTACTTCCTAGTTCACCATCCTCTACTACACCTTCCCCTTCTTCCAACTCATAACCACTCCACTTCCCCTATCCTACTTCCTCTTAATTATACTAACCCCTACTTCCCCACCGCTCATTTCCTCCTAAGTCTTCTGACTGTTACACCTATTTCATTCCCCACCATCGTCACGAATCCCTACCAGGAAAAAAAGTACGACCCACCCAAAGTGGGGGACAATCCTTAGAAATATTATCAGGCAGCTTACTCGCTCTAAATACTTCCTTCTTTTACCAATTCATGGACTCTGAATAAATAATGTGTGTAATTTTTCAATAGTTGATAATAACCTTCAACTGTTCAGATGAATTTGATAAAATAATACAGATTGTCAGGTCCATCAAGCTGGCACCTTCACAATCGAAATTCCCAAATTTTTTGTTATCAGAATTTTGGGCCTTTTTCGGCTCTTCAACGCGCCAACAACCAATTTCCAAAAACAATCCCTAGCGGAAATAAAACTAGCCCCTATATAAAAACACAAACCAGGAAGAAACAAAATACACCACAATTTTGAGCTTACTTTGGGCTCTCAAACGCACTGAAGAAAATTCAAAAAACCACCCCCTATGTCCAAAAAAACCACCCCCTTGTCAAAAATTAAATCTGAAACAAATAAAGTGCGTCATGATTTTTGGCTTATATTGGGCTCTCGAATGCACCGAACAAAATTGTCAAAAACCACCCCCATATACAAAAAAACATCCCCGAAGTAAAAACTCAAACATGGAAAAAACGAAAAAGACAGTAGGGTTGGGCTTTTCTTGAGTTCAAGAGTACTTGAATTTTTGTTTGCGAAATTTAACAATGTAAATTTCTAAAAAAGGTAATTTTTTGATAAAGTCACATCTGCTTGGTACAGAGGGGTTGTTATTCAACGTTAAGGGTAGGAGCCCAAAATTTGGAATTGGTATTTTTGAGGAGTCCAAAAATCAGAGACTCTATTCACAGTGTGAAATTCTAAAAAAGATTTTTTTTGACAAAGTCATATCTGCGTCCTGTCAAGGGGTTTGATTTTGACATTAAGGGTTGGAGCCCAAAAATCGATGTTGGCATTCTTGGAGAGCCCAAGAATCGATTCACGAAACGATTTTTAGATATAGTTTTTTTGATTTGTGCTTGTAAATGGTGAAAAATATCACAAAAGAGCAGAAGATTTTTTTTTTATAACTTTTCTAAATATGCAAACTTGGATGTGAATTTTGTGAATTCTGAATACCTATTGTGGTTAGGAAAATGCGGCAGTTTGAAAATGCGGCAGTGTCTGATTTTTGGTCTCTTCAAAAATACCAACACCGATTTTTGGGCTCCAACCCTTAACGTTAAAAGCAAAAAAAAAATTTATTTTTTAATCAAATTTATTTTAACAATTAAAAATTTGTTACCAGGTTATGAAAATTGTGCATATCATTATTTTTTGGGAGACATTTTCTGAATTTTGTGAAGTTTCTTTAAAGAGTTAAAAGTGTTTGAACATCTTAAGAGTACAAAATGCAAAATAGCAGCTACATGTGAAATTTATCATAAGGACGGAATTTTCAGTAATTGCCGCAACATGCATTTTTGGCATTCAACGAGTGACAATTTTGCAAGTTATTTCCGCATAATTTTAAATTGATTGAAGAATTATTGTTATAACTAAATTTCCAAATTTACGTGTAGCTTTACGGGTTTTTTCTATTGATTAAACGATTTATATTCTTTCAATTTTTGTTTTCATTTCTAATGAAGAAAAATTTGTATTTTGTTCGCAGCTAATAGAGATGACTATAATAAAACCATTGAAAATACTCTCAATAATGATTTATTATATAAAAATGTAAAAACAAGTCTTGTTCCGACTATACAGGCAAAAACTAATGAAATTTTTAATAGATGGGAGAGAAAAAGACTAATAAATGAAGAAACTTCTAATAAATTAAAATCTCACAATAGTGTCGTGGCAAAAGCTCATGCATTTCCAACTCATGCATTTCCAAAAATCCACAAGCCTAGTTTAAAATGGATGTTAATTGTTTCCACAGTAAAGTCTCCTACTGATAATTTGGCCAGATTCATCTCAAATTTTGTAAAACCTATGTCAGGTGAAACTAATACCATTATTCCGACTGATAAAATTGATGTTTTCTTAAGTATTTTTAACAGTACAGAAGAATCAATTAATTTTGAACATGAAATTGAACTTAGTAATACCATTAATTATCTTCATTTACATATTATAGAAAGCACAAACTGGTGATTTAATAACAAATTGGTTCAAAAAGCCTTCTTGGTCGGGCAGATACATGTGGATTATTTTGATTTCAACATTAATAATATAAGAATTTTAGCTAGAGAAAAAAATACTTATAAAAGAAAAATTATTGAGTATATTTTTATTAATAAGTATCACAAAGTTTCTATGAATCTACAGACTGAAATTTTGAATGTAGATAAAATTTACCAAAGTATTATACGATGATTTTACTGGAGTTTTATTATATCTGAAGGATTCAAAGTTCCCACACTTGACGCTTTCCTCAATTTAGTTCTCAATTTACATACTTAAAGGTCGTCGATGGCTGTATATTTGCTTTGTGATAAGTTTGCTTGTCATTCCTTGTTGTTCCTACGTCCTGTACTGTGATTATATATGACTTTATTTAGATGTATAATACTATTAAAAATGTATTGGTATTGTCTCACATGTTCTTACTGCAAGAGAAAAACTCGTTTTTAAATGTTTCACTCCGTAATATTACAGGTTACTGTTTAAACCCTTGTTTATATTTATTGGAAAAAATGTTGTTTGGTCTATAGATTTTTATATTTTTATGTTGCATATAAGTGCATATATATATATATATATATATATATATATTTAATTGTAATTTAGGTTAGCTTGAAAAAGACACACAGTAGTGTTAAAACGTACGTAGCATGAATGATCATTTTAATAAAACAAAATGTCAACAAAATGGATGTTTTATCAAGAAATAGACCGAAAGACCTGGGGAAATTCATTCAAATATATTGATATTGACGGTCCAAAAAAAAGATTAAGATTTGTTTTCACAAATCTGTTCCTTAATATAAAATCTCTAAACGATATTGTCGGTTTCGATTATGACGATTTTCGAGAGTAGCAGCGGTGGTAACGTTTGCTTGCTGTAGGCAAATATCTTTGCTGTAGGCCGCTCATATTCAACAGTAGTGTGTGTCTGTGTGTGGTACTACATTTGAAATTAGTGATGCTAATTGAGTCGCCTTTATGTGCGCATGTTTGGATTGTACTATAGTTGATTGGCTGTAGCACGCTCCTGTATTTTAATTCCCAATGAGGACGCGAACTAGAACCAATAAGCGCTATTCAGATGCGCATGTGAAGGTGATCTTTTCGGGATCACTGTGGGAAATAGTAATCGAATCGAATCGTATTTCGAGTTCGATAATATGACACGTGGTTTTTCGTATTTGGTAATGCGCCGCTCAGTGTTGCCAACCGTTGCACGGTAAAGCCTGAACAGGAGAAATACGTGAAATATATTCTGAGGCGAGTTATGAACCATAACCTCAATTGTGATGGTACTCTGTTTTAAAACTTTTTACGCAAACAAGAACTTTTCAAATTGATCATTTTGACGCTCGGTAACTGTGATTTCTATTATAATCGTGTACGTTTTGGTTCTACTTTCCCTATACGATTAAAATCTCCATTTCCTTATAACGCCACATTCGAATAATTATTTTTTTTCGGTTGGAATAGAAGTATGTCAAAGATCTGTGTATATCTACAAATCAAAAATTGTAGAATATAAAAAGATTTTCAAATTGAGCATTTTACGCTCTTAAGGGGCACTCCTATTAAAAAAAAGCACCGATACTTCAAGGAATTTTCAAGGAATTGATTTTGATAATTTTAAGGGATTTCAAAGAGGTTTGAAGACTATAAGGTATTTTTTTTAAGTCCAAGGAATTTTCAAGGTCTTGGACTAATTGCAAGAAATTTAAAAGATTTTCAAGAATTTGAAATATTTTGAGGAATTTGTAATTGATTTCACTAATTTAATAGTATTTCAGAGCATTAAAAAATTTCAATTGATTCTAAAAGGTTTCAAATTGATATAATGTAGGAAAATATTTGAAAGAATTGCAGTAGATTCCAAGGAATTTGTTATTCATTTTAATAATTTCAAGGAATTTCAAGAGACAGAATATTTTAGGGTATTCGAAAAGAATCCAAAGCATTTGAAAGAGATGTCAATAATTTCAATGAATGCCAAAAGATTTTAAAGGGTTTGAAATATTTTAGGATATTTTAATATTTTTCAAGGAATTTTCAACTGATTTTAGTCATTTAATTGATTCCAAAGGATTGCTGGAGGAATTTTTCAAGATTATGATCTGAAAACTTTTGGAGGTTTCTTAAAGATTCGAGAGATTTTTCATTTGATTTCAATACTTTCATTAATTTCAGAGGATTTGCAATATTCTAGAGTAATTCAATAGATTCCAAAGCAGTTTCGAGAGCTTGAAAAAGTTTAAAGTGATTTTCGGACTTTTAAAAGGTTTGTAATATTTTGGGGAATTTCTAATGACTCCAAGGAATTTTTTTATTTCAATAATTTAAAGGAATTTCAAAGGATTTGAAATATTTTAGGCTATTTTTTTAATTTTCATTTGATTTTAAAGAGATTAACGAAATTTTAAGAATCCAAAGAATTTCAAATTGATTTCAGAGGATTTCAAATATTTCAATATAATATAATATAAATATAAATATTCCAACATATGCGGATTTTAGAAATAAAATTTATACTTTATCCTATCAGTCATTTTATGAAAAATATTTTACATACATTTTTTTTCGTATAGAAAGAATCCATGTAAAATTATGCATGTTCTACAAGTACAGTCGCAGAATATATTAAGGAGAAAATTTTTTTTAAAGTAAATTATGCGAAGCGTTACAAAAAATTATTCTAAAAAGAATTGAAAACAGATTTCCGCAAAAGGAAAAAAAATATATTTTTGAAAAGCTTTTGTTCAATTTAGCTTTTAATAAGAAAGATACTGTAACTTTTATAAAGTCCTAGAAAGTTCTTTCGACAGGATAATTTTCTTCTTATAATAGAAGAATTTTATCATTTTTACGTGAGCAACAGATACGACAGATACAAACAATAGATAACTTAAAAATTTGTTATCATATTTCTTAGAAACTGAAGGATTGGTAGTTACTGCCATTATTCTATGTATCATTTATTTTTTTAAACTTTGTAAAACTTATATAATAACGAAAATTAATATTATTCGTAGTATATATCAATTTGAAATTTATATGCTCATGTAAATGTTATAGCAAATTATTCACAATTTATTTTAGAAATAGCATTTCTTGTAAGCTATAAAATAAAAAATGTATTACGGCGGTATAATTTACAAATAAGTTAAGTGTTAGACAAATTTAAGAGCCAATCATAATAAATTGAATTATAATTATATTCACAATTCTTTCAAGATGATAACGATGGCAGAATTTACCAACAAATAAATTATGAGAAACCTGCTACTCCTTTAGCTTTAACAAAGAACAAAAATGAAAAGGAGCTCCTTATTGGAGGCTACTTACATCATCCTGTAGTGAGTTTTGTGCCTTCTAATCATTATTTTGTACAAATATTCTTCAGCTATAATCAAATATGAATAGCATAGAAAAAATAAGTATTTGTTTTATTCTTTCTCATAAAAAAATTAGTAGGCGCGCACCCTGGCGCGCGCAAAATACTAGTATCCTTTGAAAAATCTCAACACAATCATGGGCTCTAATTTTAATATGTAGAAACAGATTTTTTCAGCCATGATGAAAAACTGAAAAAGGAGTTTTTACTGCTCACCTAATTAATATCGTACAAGAACTTCATAAATGTAAATTTTTTTCCTCACAAAATTAGGTGCTGCCTCAAGCTGCATGGATGTAGTGATGACCGATCACTCTATCTATTGGGGTTACATAGTACCAACCGTGGGTTCTCGTAGTTGGCTGAGGAAACCTGAACCTCATCAAGGATATTCAGTTATTATGAACCTGGGAAGGAATTTTGGTCATGCAGCGATCAGTGAACAGTACCTCCGACATTTGCCTATAGCCAATCATGTACAATCAGATCATCGTGTTCCACATATAGCTAACATATTTTATCTCAATAATTTTGCTACAGTAACTCCGTTCGAAAAATACACATATAATGATAAATATGCAGAAGAAGAACTCCGTATTTGGATAACAATACCAGGAACGACCGATGTCATGACTGCGAAGCTGGAAAAACCAAAAATTCAAAACGTTCCCCTAGTAAATGCAGCAGTTCTGAAGCTATGGGAAGATGAATATGCAGAAAATAGTCGAAAGAGTCCGAGTACATCTGATTAGATCATTTCAAAAATAGTCGTTATCAGTTTGAAGACACTTTTCAAATTTTGCATAAGATTGTTCTGCAAGGCTCATTTTCTTATTCTCTTCTTTTCCCTTTTTTTAATTCTTCTTTTTTCCCTTTTTCTCGTGGTCTGGTGAAATGTGAACTAAATCAATAGAACCTACTCAGAAAATCCAACTACTCCAGGCAGAAAAATTGACATGTTTTTTCGTAGATATATAGCTTCTTGTTTTAGAATTGAATTACTATTTACAAAATTAATTTTATTTCGTTCAAAGATTTATAATTTTTGAATAAAATCCATAACTTTTTGTTCAAAATTAAATTGGGTTGTGAAACATGTCATCTTTTTGTCTTTAAACTTCAACAATTTGTTTAAAAATGGACTATTTTTGAAAGTAGAAAATTTGCTTACTGGAAGAAAATCAATCTTCTTTGTCTTTTGGTAGAAAGTCATCTTCCTGGTTAAAAATTTAAGTTCATGAGTTGAAAATTAATGTTTTTGTTGAAAATGTATATTCTTGGCGGAGTATTAAATTGTTTTGTTGGAAGTTGAACTATCTTTTGAAAAATTCAACTATTTTTATGAAAATTCAACTATTTGAAAAACTCGTCTTCCTTGGCTAGAACATTAATCTTCTTAGTGGAAAGATCCATCTCTCTGATTCGAAGATTATCTTTTTGGTTACAAATTAATTTCTCTGGATTTAAAATTCAAGTTTTTTATAGAAAAAAGTATTTTTGATTAAGAAATTAAACCATTAAGTTAATAAGTAACTTTTTTGTTGAAAACTCATATTATCGGGTCTAGTGTTTTACTGCTCTGTCGAAAAATTTACTGCTCAAAAAGTCAAGTATTTGGCTAAGAGCTCAATTATTTTGTTGAAAAGTCCTCTTTTTGGTGAAAAATTAACTTCTTTGGTTGAAAATTCATCTATTCAGCAGAAAGCCTTGAAATCTTATCAATTTCGTGTTTTACATTGAATGCAATATGGTACTTGTGTGAGGTTTATTTGAAACATTTTATATCCTTATTATTCCTATATTTCTGTTAAAAATCAACCTATATGAATGCTCAAGTAGAGTAAAAAATATTTAATCCAAGAAAATGATTCTGTTCAGAGAAAGTCATAATTGAAGTTCGCGATACTAAAGTGTGACAGACATTATTGCTATGTTAAAATGTTATTTACGAAATCAAAAACAGAAAATTGTGTCAATAATGATATTTTGACAAAATGCTTCAACCACAATATGTATTTGATTTTATAAGAGTTTCCAATACAATAAACCCATTTTTTATCAAAATGTTGCTTATCTAGTTCTTTACTAACACCCTTCCATTCCTTCTTGCAAAACATGACAGTTATCCCATTGCTGTAAGTTATTGCAATTTACTGTATTTTCTGGTATAAGAAAGCATCAGAAGATAAAAATTTAAGCAAGAGCATAATTTTTCTCTCAAAATGTTCCAATTCGAAAATTTATGGATATCTTCAAATCACTATATTTTTCTTTCTAATTCATGAGAGTGGAATGTAATAGTTCAAAATTCCAAATTTTCGATTTCTACTTCTTAACGAATCATTACGTTTCGCCACATACAGAGTCCGGAAATCATGAAATTTTTTTAATGTTTGAAGAATTAATCAAATCAAGACAGCCTTTGATAACCTTTGTAGGGTCCCAAAATGAAGGTCGAGCACGTTAACCAGACTTTTTCGTCCAATATTAACAAATTTAGAGCAATTTCAAAATTTGGAAGAAAAATTTCAAGAGTTTTAAAAATTTTGGTCGAATCTTCTAGTACATGATAATTTGGAAGAAAAATTT
>CAKNXH010001577.1:264998-286866 GCA_932178445.1 Andricus quercusramuli | reverse complement strand
ACACGAGATTGAACCAATGCCCCAGGTGTAAAAAACACTTCGCTTCTCGGGAAGTCTGGTTTTTACAGTATTTTAGGGTCCCTGGAGTAAGTTCCTCGACGACACGAGATCCAAACAAGGCCCTAGGTGTAAAAAACACACCTTCTCCTGGAAAGTCTGGCTTTGACAGAACTTGAGGGTGCTTAGAATGGGCTCCTTGATGACACGACATACAGCCAATGCTCCAGGTGTGAAAAACACATCTTCTTCGAGGAATACTGGTTTCTACAGTGCTTCAGGTTGCCTGAAGTGTCCTCGTGTCCTCGAGGAACTTACTCCAGGGACCCTAATGTGCTGTAAAGAGCAGACTTCCCTGAAAAAAGATTTTTCTTTACACCTGGGGTATTGCTACAATCTCTTGTTCTTGAGAAGCCCACTCCAGGGACTCTAAAGTACTGTAAAAACCAGATTTTCCCGGAGAAGATGTGTTTTCTACACCTGAGGCATTGGTTCAATCTCCTGTCTTCAAAGAATTTACTCCAGGGATCCTGAAGTACTGTAAAACCTAGAATTCTCCGCAGATGTGTTTTTAACACCTGGGGTATTTGTTCAATCTCGTGTCCTTGAGGATCCCACTCCAGGCACCCTAAAGTAGTGTAAAAATAGGGTGACGGACAAATTTGCACGTGCACAACTGTCACTTCGATGGTCGGACGGACAACTGTACACGTTCGCGTGTGCACGTCCAAGTCCACAGGAGCCCATCTGTGCACGTCGAAATTTCCACGTGCACAGTTGTCACTTGGACAACTGTGCACGTGCACAGATGGTACTTGGACAACTGTACACGTCGAAATTTTGAATTGCACAGATGGACTCCTGTGCCCTTGACCGTGCACAGATGTCACTTTCCTAACTGTGCACGTGCACAGATGTCACTTGCCCAACTCTGCACGTGCACATATGTCACTTGCCCAACTGTGCACGTTTATGTCCTTACGTAAGGGTTTATACGAGGGTGATCCTTTGTGTCTACGTATTATAAGTTTTCAACAGTTAAAATTATTCAATCCTGGTGGAATGGAGTATACTTCCTTTCTTAAAGTTTGCTTAAAAATATTTCAAAGGCTATTTTTATGAAAACGTTCCTTCCAAATTATTATAAATATAAGAAAATCTTTCTTTAAATGTATTTTGCTTCCTCATAGAGAAAGCTTGAATTCATTTAATTTAACTTTCGTCAGTTGATGAATGTCTAATACAATGATCTAAACCATGTACTCGATATTTACATTTTGTGTGTGTTTCTATGTGTAGTGGGCCTAAAGTTTTATATAGCAGGCGTGAAGTTTCATGTAGCGGGCGTAAAGTTTCATATCGGCCCGGCGGCGGAGTGCGCATGTCCGAACGTCACTGGGCTGTAAGAGGCCACATCACGCCTGCCTCACGTGCATGCAATGGTGCGTGTTTAAGGAGGTCGAACAAAAAGAGATTTTCATATATCTATAATAACTTGAAAGAAAAAATTTCATCAAAATAATATTTGAAATATTTTTAAACTATCTTTAAGAAAGTTAGTACGCTCCATTCCACCAGGATTGAATAATTTCAACTGTTAACAATTTATTATACGTAGATATAAAGAATCATCCTCGTACAACCCTTACGTAAGGACATAAACGTGCACAGTTGGGCAAGTGACATCTATGCACGCGCACAGTTGGGCAAGTGACATCCGTGCACGAACAAGTCCACAGGAGCCCATCTGTGCACGTCAAAATGTCGACGTGTACAGTTGTCACTTGGACAACTGTGCACGTGCACAGATGGTACTTGTACAACTGTGCACGTGCACAGATGGTACTTGGACAACTGTGCACATGAACAGATGGTACTAGGACAACTGTGCACAACGAAATTTCAACGTGCACAGATGGCCTGTGCACAGCTGTCCGTCTGACCAACGACGTGCACAGTTGTCCGTCTGGCCACCGACGTGCACAGTTGGGTACGTGCACAGTTGGGCACGTGCAAAGTTGCTACGTGCAAAGTTGACCCCATCCCGTAAAAATCAGACTTCCGAGGAGAAGATGTGTTTTTTACAGCTGGTGCATTGGTTCCATCTCCTGTCTTCGAGGAACTTACTCCAGGGACCCTAAAGTACTGTAAAACCCAGACTTCCCCGAAGAAGATGTGTTTTTTACACCTGGGGTATTGGTTCAATCTCGTGTCCTCGAAGAACCCACAGTAGGTGCAAGGTTTGGACATGGGTAGCATAATTTTCTCGAAGAAGATGTTGTTCACATACCTCGTGTAAGGGTGTGATGTCTGGAGTGTGATTTCCGGGAGCACAATTCATCAGCGGAAGTTAAACTTAGTCCAAAATTAGTTTGTAGAAATGTTTGTAGAATTTCCGTATGGAATTTCCACATGGAATTTCCGTGAAACGCTTTCCGTAGAATTTTTTCACTTGGGTAATCAATCATCGGAATTCTAACCCAGAGAGAATAGCTTCTACTTTAAAGGCTGTGGAGACTTTTAAGAGCTGTCACATTTATTTTCACGAAGAGCTTTATTTGCGTAATTGATTGATGGTTAAATTGACCCATGAGCGCAAATAATTTGAAAATTTATACATATGGCAAATGTAAAGACTCGCCTTTTCACTTGTAAAGACTAATATGTTGGGTTATTGCAAGAAGCAATAATTAATTAATTAATAATAATTGCAAGAAGAAGTTTACCCATCAGAGCAGGTAATAGCAGACAGATTACTCCCACCATAGGTAATATTTATATTCTACCTACACCAGCGAGTAAAAATACGAAATTACCTGCAACGAAATTTACTCCTACTTTTTTCTGTGAAATCTTGAACCATATGGAAATCAAAAAATTAGGATTACTCATTAAATTAATTCTTATCTAAAATTTGACTTATATTATATTTTGTTCAATGTAAACTTAATAATTAAATAATTTTGATTTAAGCAAATTTTTTAATTTAATTTTCAGGTAGTTTCACGTTGACACATTCGAATCGTCAAACTTATAACAATAATAAAATGGAGATTACACATTACATTGATTTCTATCTTAAATTTGACTTCTATGTCCAATTATTTTCTACATAAAATTTATAATAATACTTTTGTGTGGAAAAATTTTTTAAATCTGAATTTTTATTTACTGCCGCTTTAACTGAATAAAATTGGGTAAGATATGAAGATTAAAGATTGAACATTATACATTAAATTTATCTTGATCTTAAATTTTGTTTTTAAACAATTATGTTCAATATGAAATTTATCATTAAAATTTGTATTTGAAATTTTTATAAAACTAAATTTGTATTTAATGCCAGCTTGCCAGATTCAAATCTTGCAACATATGGGAATAAAGAAATGACTCTTCAAAACTAAATAACTATGAATTTATTTTAAATATTTTAATCAATTTGAGTTCATTAAATTCTTTGTATTATTTTGAATTTTTTCGATTGTTATGAATGCTTCCAAACTTTTTCAAATTCCTTTGAATTTTCTCAACTTCCTTGAAATCTTCTATATTTGGCAGTATCAAATATGAAATTATACATTTTTAAACTGAAAAAATTTATATAAGAAATTTCGAAATTTTGGGAGTTACTTCATACTGAATTTTTAGTGTCGATTTTTTTGCGTCATCGACATTTCTGCAAACTTTTGATTGAATTTCCATAAAATTTGGAGGTAACAGAGATGAAATTATACGTTTTTAAGCTGAAAAACTTCAAATGAAAAATTTCGAAATTTTGCCTTAAAAAAAGGTTCAATTAAATATTTGATTCCATTTTTCGTAAAATACTTCCCTTTTAGTTTTTGTGGCACATTTTGTCAATGTTCAGCGTGGCTTGGGCTTAATACTTGAGGGTGCGTGAAATAAAAGTACATTGTTTCTCGCAATTATAATTATTATAAACAATTTTTTTTCACAAACTCTGAGTATCATAGATTTTTTTATTAATAAGGGATATTTTGGCATTATTATTACGTACTTTTATCGACAAAGCGATAGTTGATCATGAAAATATGTCTCCCGTTCATACAATTCATTCACAAAATTAACAAATAATGTCTCGAGACATATTTTCATGATCTTTTTTTATCGACTTTGTCGATAAAAGTAAGTAATATTAATACCAAAATCTCCTTTACAAATGAGCAACCTATGATGTTCAGTGTTTTTCAATAGAACTTGTTCATACAATATAACAATTATCCTTACAATTCAACAATTTTTTGTATCGTGAAAGCGGAAATATGGTGAGAAAGTTACATAAACGACTCCCTGTATAATTCGAAATTTCGGTAACTCTGTTCGTAACGAAATATGCAATCAAAAATCCCCCCGCTCATTGCTTATCTACAGTTATTCTTCCAATGCACAAAAATTTCATCAATCTTTTTTTCACAGATGTCGGTGCATTTGTCTCTATACACAATAATCAACATGAACATGTACAGGCACATAGTCCTGAAGTTGATGATGTCGAGTCTTTTGAAATCCCTGCAGGAGCCAAAATTAGTATACACAAATACGTAAATGGTCGAAGGAGAGGGAACGATATTCTCGAAGGCACGTTACACTTTTCTCCAGGATCCGGATCTCCTAGGCACCCTCAGACCCAAGGAACTTCAGGAAATGTTTTCAGCCTCCACTCTCCTTCAGTAGAGCATTCTCCGCTTGGGTACGTTATGGTTTATCACGGCACAACACATGTTATGTCTGCAAGTCTCACAAAATTTTATGCATATTATGACTGGGGGGAAGATGATCAACCTCATACAACATACGAGTGCTATATACATGCAGATCCTCACGGTTTATTTGAAGCAGATCTCAGTCATGTCAATCCAAGGAGACGCTGGGAAGCAGGAGACGCACGCATATTGTTCGTAAATCGTGCGAACGTCCATTTTGAGGGAGAGATATTTCAAATCGATTGAAGTCAAAGAATCGATTCAGCATTCATCTATCTAAAAAGTCGTTGAAATTTCAATTATTGATTACTTTTAAATTTCTTGTTGTACAGTAATATTTCACATAAATCTTTGTAAAGGAATAGTGAATAAACGGCAAATTTCCGAAAATTATTTTATTTTCATTCTTTTAGTTTAAATTTACGAATGCAAGTTTGAAAGTGTTTGCAGAAATTTCCTCTAATAGTATTGTCTATGCAATTACAAACGAATCGGTTCACACAAACTTTGCATTCGAAAAAATTGATTGGTGGCCTTTACGAAAAGATATGACAGGCAAAAAATGGCAGGAAACGGCAGAGAAACGACAGGCAAAATGACAGGGAAACGACAGCCGAAAATGACTGGCCCTAATTGGCCATAATTTATAATAATATCATGTGAACATTATAAATTACCGACGACTTGCAGATTTATTTCTGGAGTATTTGAACATTCCTGTAAAGCTTAAAAAATCATTGGCAAAAGAAAACTATTATTATGGGAATTTTCATGATGAAACACCATTTTAAAAACTTCTCATCCTTACAAAGCGCTAAACTTAAGTACCACGGGCAACAATTTCAGACTATTTTCAACTGCGAGCTCCCATTTCCATGATCCAACAAAGAATGGTTTCGCCACGCGCATCCAAAAAAAAGTGAACCAATCAAAGGCTCCGTAGGTTGCGCGTGGCGAAACCATACTTTGTTGGATCATGGAATTGGAGCACGCAGTCAACTTGTTAAGGGAATGAAAAAAGTTGAAAATAGTCTGAAATTGTTGCCCGTGGTACTTAAGTTTAGCGCTTTGTAAGCACAGAAAAAACTAAGTGTAAACTTTACCCGGATTCCGGGGTAAAGATTACCTGCAACAAAACTTACCCCATGTGGGTAAACTTTCCCTGACGCCTCGGTATTTTTCTGGTTTTACCCACGCTTGTGGGGAACTTTTGACAATTCTAACGATTCGGCAAGTCAGCCTTTATGAAACCGCACTTATCCGATTCGCCTGTTACACCAACCATAAGCGAACTTCACTTCAGCGATTCAAAGCTAGTGGCTTCCAATTTTCAAGACGGTGCTGACAACTTTTATGAGAACAAAAGACAGTTTCTGCCCATCGAGGGTAATATTTGTGTTTTACCCATACGAACAGGTAAAAATGCGAAGTTACTTGCAACACTATTTACCCAAAGTTTTTTCTGTGAGGACGAGAAGTCCTTAAAATGGCAAATGGAACACATTCCACAATTGATGTATTGGAAGCTATTCTTATTTAGATTAGGAAAAAAAATTATTTTGTTCCAGATTAAATTTTGCACCCTGTGTGCTGCGTGCCGCGGAGCTCCTTCAAAAAACACGCATTACAAAATTGTCACCAGTGCCGCCATTTTGAAAATTTTTTCATTCAAAATTTGTAATTTTTTACTCCAATATATGGGTAATAACTTCCCAAAACATTATGATTGAATTCCCTTTCCTTCCCTCAAAAAAAAATTCTTGAAAAAACGTGTTTTTTTGCCGTTTACAGTGGTGTTACCCCTTAAACTGCATTAATTTTCACCTCGCTCTAAGTGAAAAGTGGACAAAATGATTTTTGTGCTTTTTCATAAAGAAACGACACTTTCTGGCATTATTCAAAGACAATATCATTGAAAATATTTCTAAATTGTGTAAAACATTCTGTTTGTTAGCATAAATATTTATTGCGGGAGTCTAACTGAAAAGTTGAAAGTATGTAGAAAAAAGCGGAAAAAAGCGCGACTTTCTAACCGATTCTAGTATTATTCAAAGACAATATTATTACAATTAATACTAAATTGTTTTTAAAAATAATTATGTTGTTTAACTTGCATTCATAATTACCTCACTCTGAGTACAAAGTGGACAAAAAGTTAAAAATTTCAGAAAAAACATTAGAGAGACCTCAAAGTATTTTTTGCATGGGAAAGAAATCTATACAATTAAAATAACCTATTTTAGGCACTTAATTGCATATGTATGTAATGCAGAACTCGTTTGAAGAGTAGTGCATTAAGAGCCTGAATCCATTGATCCATTATATTTTAAAGAGTCTAAAATATTCTTATTGTTTTGAACTTTATTCAAATAATTATACGGAAATGTTTTTAAATTAATGCAGACTGAGTCACGTTTACAATGTTAGAATATGACCTTCTTTTAGTTTCAATAGAGATAAGAATGGGATACCATCGCGTGGTTTTATCAAACACTTCTATTTTTTAAGTTTTCCATTTTATAACTCGATTTCATACTTATTTAAGCAGATGCTTATTCAAGTCAAATAATTTTTTTAAACTTTGCGAAATAATTGCAATTCTCTATGAAAATGAGGAAAATATGCAGTAGAAAACATGTTGAAAATAAAAAACAGAATTCTGTTTAAAAGTAGCGAATGAGGATACTGAACATGCATAATTATTTAATATGTTGTTTAATATTGATCCCATATTGATCAATTATAATTTTAAGATTAAAAAAAAATTATTTTCCTCAAGGGAATGGCAACGGACTAAGTCACGTTCCAAATTTCAAAGATTGACCTTCTTATTATGCTAATAAAGTTAAAAATACTACAACATCGTGCCGTTCTACTGAGCTTTCTATTTTCGACATTTTCTGAATTTTAGCATGTTTTTAAAGATTATTATATACAGATCCAAATTATTCTCTTTCTACCAAGCAATTAGTTTTCGACTACTGAATTAGGAAATATGTCGACTACTCAAATTAGTATATTTTTAATAATATTTAGTGGCTCGCTTTTCGCTAAACGAAACAATAATATTTCAGCAGTAATTATTTGAATTTTACGAATTTCGTTTTAGAGAGACCTCAAAGTATCTTTTGCATAAGAAAAAAAGCTATACAATAAAAATAACCTTCTCTATGTAGACAAGCAGGTGCTAATTTAAGGCAAATATTTGTACTCAACTCGCTTAATAATTACAATTTTCGATAGAAATAAAAGAAAATATACAACCGAAAAAGTTTTAAAAATCGTAAACAGAACTCTGCCTGATTGAGAAAATAAAATTTTCTAAAATGTTGTTATTCATCTCTGGTGAAAAATAAAACTTTTTACTTTCCTATTCTGATTTCTCTGCGTACTGATTTTAATTCGAAGTATCAGAATCATCAAATGTACTCCGTGGATTATATTTAATCTCTAATAAGACATTTGCCAATTCTCATTGAAATTATAATACATTTTTGAAATCAATAAAGTGAGCAAATGAGAGTTTCCTTTTATATTTTAATTTAAAAAAAAAAGATATTTTCAGTGAAACTGTTAAAATTTTGTTAGGCGACGATGACTGATGTAAATCAAATCATAAAATAATTACAGACGTTGTTATAAACTATTTCATAAATACATATTGAATTTTATTATTTTTCGCTGCGTAAAACTCTTTTTTTCATCAAACCGGTTCCAGGTTGATTTAAAAGTAATTTTTGATGATGAACGTTTATCAGCAATCAACGATTTTGTTTATAACCTTCAAGTTGTTTGAACAAATTAAATTCATTCTGACAACAAATATTTTCAAAGTTATGAAAATATAAATAATTATTACAAATTAATGAACCATTTTCTTTATCGTATTTTAATATTATGTTACAAGTGTCATTCATAATTATAATTAATTATTATAAACAAATCAAAAAATGCTCCAATTCGGCTCTTTTTCCTAAAAAAAAGTGCTTTAAAAAAAAATAATGGATGAGAATATATCTGAATTCTTAATTTAAATTACCTGCCGTAAAATTTTTCGTTTGCTCATTTTGTTATCGACAATGGGTGATCATCTGGGTGGTCCAAAGTAGCATTGAGGAATTTTTTTCTACTATTTCCATGCCTATCGCCCAGAACTTTTTTCGAATCCACAGAAAACTATACAAAAAACTATATAAAATATGAAAAAAGATGATTAGAAAAAAATGATATATTCAAAAAATATCTACAAATTTGTTATAAATCACCTTTTGATAGGAGGCGTAGTGTTTGGTTTATTCGTAAAACGCTGAACTGAAAATAGAAAAATTGAATTTTTAGACAAACAACACAAGATTGTGCGAAAAAAATAAACCAACAAAATTTGTCTACCCAAAAAAAGAGCTGCAGATTTGTGATTAATTATTTTTTGATGGGCGGCGTGATATTTTTTTTGGTTGAGGATTGAACTATTATGTTTAAAATTCGTTTTTTCCGGTAGAATTTAGCTGTTTTTAAATTAAGACTAAAATCATTTTTGGTTATAGACATTATAGACAAATGCATTATTCGGGCATTCGTTGACAGAAAAATATTTCTATGTTTATAAGATTTTCTCTCAAATAGAAGAATTTTCAACCCAAAAAGTTTATTTCTACCAAAAAGAAGAAATTTAAACACAATGGTTGAACTCTTGACCAAACAGTTAAATTTTTAGCAAAAGAAGATGAATTGTTTCGAAGACAGTTGAACTTTCAACAGAAAAGTTTATTTGAAAGCATGAAAGATAAATTTTCATAAAACAAAGACTTTTCTTCTAGCAGAGATGAATTTTTCATCCAGAAGGACGATTCTTCAACAAAACAGTTGAATTCATGACCTGAAAATATAAATTTTTAATAAAAAAGTTCATTCTTAAGATAAACGTTCAATTGTCAAGTCAAAAAGGAATGTTTCTGTAAAAAAGTTGAATTTTAAATCCAAGAAGATGAAGTTTTAACAAAATATTCGAATCTTGAAACAAAAAGCTGAACTGTCATCTATAAAGATAAGTTTTCTGACATAGAAGATACATTTTCTACCAAAACAGGAATTTTCAACCCGATGAGTTGAGCAAAGAAAAAGACAAATTTTGAACAAAAAAGTGAAATTTTTAACCAAAATGATGCATTTTTAATGATCAAGATTATCTAACCAAAAAGACGATTTTCCACAAAAATATATAAATTTTCTATCAAGTAGTTAAATTTTTAATAAAATATATCAATTGTTTACGATGTTCCTAAATTTTGGGAAGAAAAAGGCGAACTATCTAAAAATAGTGGAGTTTTTACCCAAAAATATGATTTTTCAACAAAAAACTTAATTTTCTACAAAATTGTTCAATTTTTTTAAAAACAGTTAAATTAGTATAAAAATAGTTGAATTTCAACCAAAATATGAATTAAAAAAGAAAGAATTAATTTTCAACCAAATTCTTGAAGTTTAAAGCAAAAAACATGAAAATTTCTACAAACTTTTATAACTTTTAACGCGAAGATATGAGTTTTCGACCTGAATGACAAATCTTTAATCAAAAATTAAAACACAGAAATATTAGCCCGACAGAGTGATCACTTGATTATGATCGAGAATTTTCGTTTCAATCATAATTATTATTTAATTATTATTACTTATTATCATCATTAATAATTATTATATAAGAAAAAAAGCTCACACAAAATTATTGTCACAAAATTATTTATTTGTCAATGTAACACAAGGTAATTTTTTGACGATTTGTACTCTTGAGTTTCGATAAAGAAACAATTTTCTTTGCTTTAAATAAAAAAATGAATTTTAAACACGAAATTGTTTACAACAAATAAAGTTACGTAGATTTATTTTTCTTTCGCAAAATAAAAAATTCGATATTATTGAAAGACATTAACATGACGTTAGGTGTTTGAATATTTTATTAATGCAATTTAAAGAAATTAAAAAATGTCGAGATCCGGTATCAAGAATCTTCCTGCCTCCACTCCGTTTACTTTGAAGAATAAATAAAGCGAGTCATTGCATAGATGATAAAAATCAGTTCTCCAAAAATCAGTTCACTTTTCCATTTCTGTGTCAGTCTGACTATTGGAAAACATGAAGATCACTCTTGCCACTTCGCTCTTCACATTCGTGAGCTTCCTCTATTTCAATCGTGAGTATAATTTAGTATAATTATTATTATTTATAACAAATATCACATATTGGTTTCAAACATGTTCGCTTGAAAATATCCAGTTTTAGTTGTAAATTTCCAAAGTTTCTCAACATCTAGGTTCTTTTAATTGCACAATAAAGAGAATTTAAGAAATTTTCTGAGATTTCAGATACTATGGCATTAAATTCTGTTACTTGAAAAAATGGTTTAAAGTCTTGATAAAACAATTGTGCTAATAATTAGAAGCTTTCTGATTTGAATAAGTTTTATTCTACAAACTTCAAATTTAGTTACCTCTCCTAAAGCTTTTATTTATGAAATAATCAACTGAATATATGAGTTTTGGAAGTGTGCCCACTTTAAAACCGAGTGTCCAAGAAAGACTAAAAAACCGATATTTCGCATTTTTTCGAAATCTATCGATTTTAGAGAAAATATGTAAACATATGTTTGAACAAATTCTTATTTTCGTAATTTTAATATTTTATTGGTCGCCAGTTTTCTGTATGTATCTGGATATCTTAACCGTCTACCTACATTTGTACAGCTTTTCTTTGCTGAGTCGTAGGCGATAACGCATATCTAATAGACACCTGTTTTCAACAAAGTATTATTTTAATACCTATTTCCTTTTGCTTTCCTCTTCCCTAATAATTTTTCAATAACTTCTCCTTCCCATCGCCAGAGAAAAAAGTACGAAGCACCCAGAGTGCCGCGAAAAAATACTTTTTTGGCCAAATTAGTCTAGAGCTTACAATTCTGATCTGCTTCGAGCATTATTGTCAAAGAGGAAAGTTAAATAAATTTGAAAGAGTCTTATAAAAGCTGAGTTTAAAAAGTTAAGTTTTTTTTATTTAACTAGAAAGTTGACATTTTCATTTGTTAACTAAACGGTTTGATTCCTTCCAACTCCTTACATTTATGTGAAACATCATACTCTCTAAATCTGAATTAGTAGAAATGTTACTAATTCAATTAGTAGCATATTACCTATCTGTTAAATTAGTAATTTTATCACTTTCTACTAAATGACATGCTAAGATTTAGGTTACTAAATGAATTAGTAAGGATATTCTACTAATCTGCTCAGCAGAACCAACTTACTAATTGAATGAGTAGCAATGAATTGCTAGGGGAACATAATTTAATAATTTGTCTAATGCTTACATAAAAATATACTTAAAATAAGTTTTTATCAATTTACACATTGAATATTTAGATCAGATCCCGAAATACAGGACATTCTGAACATTTTCTATATTCAAAACAAAACACAGCAGTGCTTTCTGAAGTTTAATTCAGTGTTTCGAAATTCATTTTTGTTGTTGTTTAAAGCCAATTTTTCAAAATGAAAATTTAACTATATTATATTTTTGTTTGAAAATTGATCGTTTTTAGTTGAAGATTCAAATACTCATCTCTTTGCTGGAAAAATCAACAGCTTGTTTGTAATTTTTGCTCCCTCTTAGCTGAAAAATCTTGATGAGTTGAAAATTTAACTCAGGGTTAAAAGTAGTTTTTTTGTTGAATTCAACTGCTTCTGATTAACAATTAATTTTCATGGTTGAAATATCAACTACTACATTTTTCGTTTAGAATTAATCTTTTTTGGAATAAAAATTTAATTACTCTGTGGTTGAAAAGTGAGCCATTTCGTTGAACATTCGTTTTTTCATCAACAGAAAATGAATTTTTCAAATTGAAAATGTAATTATTCCAGTTAAATATTGGTCGAAAATTTATTTCTTTAGTTGAACATAATAAAAAATTTAACTATTCAATTTTAGGTTGAAAAATTATCATTTTTAGTTTAAAATTCAACTATTCCAGTAGGGTTCATCATTTTAGTTGAAAGTTCATAAGCTTGGTTGAATTTTGATTCTTTTAACTGAAAATTGAAACTGAAGAAAAGAATTTTTATGTTGAAAACTCATATTTTTTGTTAAAAATTTAACTGTTCAGTCGACAATTTATCTTTTTTAGTTCAAAATTCAAATATTTCGTTGAAAATTCATGTATATTGTTGAAAAATCGTCGTTTTGTATGGAAATGAATCTTTTTATTTGCAAATTCATCAGTTTGCTTGAAAATTAATTTTTTCAATTCAAAATTCAACTATTCCATTTTTGGTGGAAAATTGATATTTTTTAGTTCAAGATTCAACTATTAGGATGAAAATTTTTTGTTGTTCAAAATCATCACTATGAGTTTCAATTTTTTTGTCTGGAAATTAAGCTTGTTCATTGAAAATTCACCTTTTTAGATAAAAAATCAAGTATTCCAGTTACATATTTACAATTTTAGTTGAAAACTAACCTTTTTGGTCATAAAATTCATTTTTAAAATTAAATAATTTAAAATTGATTAAATCTTATTGAAATTAATTAATTAGATTATTTGATTAAATTATTGAAATTAAATCTTATTCCTTAATTTTTAACTTTACGTGTAGCTTCACGGGTTTTTCTATTGATTAAACAATTTATATTTTTTCAATTTTGTTTTAATTCCAAATTGAAATGAATTTGTATTTTCAGGAAATAATGACGCACTTAAGGAATTTTAGGATCATATTTTTGGTTGAAAACACATTCCAATTGTTTAGAAAATTTCCATTTGTTTAAATTTTTCCCACTAAATCTTCAAAATGTAGAGTTTCCTTGACCTAATTACAAACAAAATAATGATGGGAGTGATATGTTTTGTTCAAGACGTAATTAAATGTTTAAACAATAATTATTAATCAATTATTTCTCACAATTTTTGAAAGGCGTAGATGATTCCAGTTTTTCTAATCTCTTCACACTTCGTCACTTATTAAAAAGGAGTGATACGTCAATTTTTCGAACATTTGTGATTTCTTCAAACAGTTCAAGAAAATAATAGTTGTTTGAAGAATGGAGATATAACTTCTGAAAGAAACAATATTTTTAGAAAGAACAACATATTGTAAATAAATTCAAAATACTAGAATTTTCTTAATGTGTTAAAATGAATAAAAATGTATACAAATGGAAATTGTTTAAACAGTTAACGAATATCTTCAACAACAAATATTCCTCGTAAGATTCATTAAATATGGAATTACTTTCTGAAAATAGGAGCTTTTCGTACTTTGGTAGAAAAAAATTAGATAATTATACATTGTTTAAACAATTGAAAAATAACCTAATGAACAAACAATATTGTCAACATTCACTTGCTGTATCACGAACTCCTAAAAATATTGACTTTTGATGATTTACGGAAGATATTAAAATTTCTAATGAATAATGAATAGCGTACAAGAATTCATAAATGTAAATTTTTTTCCTACAAAATTAGGTGCTGCTTCAAGCTGCATAGAGGTAGATATGAACGATAACACTATATATTGGGGTTACATCAGACCAACCATAACTTCGCGTTCTTGGATGAAGAACGCTCTCGTTCATGAAGGATATTCAGTTATTGTGAACCTGGGAAATGGTGTGAATCGTGTAACCGTGACGACTCCGTACCTTGAATATTTGCCTATGCCCCATCACGTGCCATCAGCTCATCCTCTTCCACAGAAAGCTGCAATACTTTATCAACATAATTATGCTACAATATCTGAGTTCACACCTTACGAATATAATGATCCAGATGCAGATGAAATACTCCGTATTTGGATAACAATACCAGGAACGACAGACGTGATGACAGCGAAGCTGGAAAAATTAGATTATTCACACAAACCCGTGCTACATGAAGCAGTTCTGAAGGAATGGGAAAAAGAATGGGATCGAATTAATGGAAACTATCGGAGTACATCTGGTTAGATTATTTCAAAAATACCCGATATAAATTGGAACAGTTTTCGAATTTTGCAAAAGATAGTTCTGCAAGGCTTATTTTCTGATTCCCTTCGTTTCCCTTTTTTTAATTCTTTTTTTTCCCTTTTTCTCGTTGTACGCTCAAATGTGAACTGAATCAATTGAACATACTAAGAAAATCGAACTATTTCTGGCAGAAAAATCTACTATATTATGTTTTTGGTTCGGAATTCATCTTGTTTGGTTGAATGTTCTACTATTTGGATCAACATTACTTAATTTTGTGAAACTGACATTATTTTGCCATTAAGTCATCTTCTTTGGTGAAAGATGCTACTACTTGTTCGAAAGTTGAACTACTCTGTTGAAAATGTATTTTTTTGGTTGGAAATTCATCTCTTTTGGTTGAATTTAACTGTCTTTTATTTGCAATTAAAATGTTTTCTGGTAGATATGTAGCTTCTTGGTTTAGAATTAAAACACTGTTTACAAACTTTATTTTATTTTGTTTGAAGATTTACGATTTTAGTTCGACATTCATATGCTTGCGTTGAAAATGGAATCGGGTTGTACAAAATTTCTTCTTATTGTCTTTAAACTTCAACAATTTGTTTAAAAATGAAATGGTGAAAGTAAGGAAAAGCGACAAAGACTGATTCAATTTCATTCGGATGTATTTTTCTTTGCAGCTCAAAGAGAAGGCAGAACGGACGATACCAACCTTCTCAGAAATCGTGGAACGACTGACGTTACAAACTCTCCTCTGCTCTTGGCAGCCCAGGCGCGGAGGTCTCGACGGCAGTGGGAGCGGCAGCGAGCCCGCCGATTGGCTGCGAGACGAAAACGGAGTCGCAACCAAGTCACAAACTGAATTAAAATATTTGTCCAAAACTTTAATAGATAATTAAAAATAGTAATTATTTACAGAAAATTATAAAAATTTGGTGTTTTACTTAAAATTAACTTTGTTTTAATTTCACGCGAACGGGAAGCGGCTACCTCTAGTAGGACGATTTTTCAGGCTTATTGTTTATAATTATTATTTACTTATGTTCGTTAATCAATTTTTGAGAAAAATGGATAACTCTGATAGCCGTTCTATTATCCTAACCAAAGAGAAAAAATTAAACAATTAATCATTCGCGAAGAAAAACAGATATTCTACCTACATTAATATTCTTATAATATAGTCGATATATGTGTATATAGATTTCCATATACGTATATATGGACCTAAACTATGTTGTTAAGTAAGCTGAGGGGGAGGGGGAGTGCTTATTTGTCATTATTTATTCCATTATTTTAAATTGAATTAATTTATACAAGCGCGACTTGTTGCTAAAATGATAGTCCGCGTCCTTGCTCAAAATTCTTCCTTAATTCAATCAACTGATTCTACCTTAGCGAACTAATTATTACATTCTAATTTAGTTTCAACAACCGTTATTTTTCTCGCGTTGAGAGAGTGTGCATAAGACAGAGACAACACGGAGTACGTGACTAAAGCGGGAAGCACACACTTTTGCGTAGCGAATATGCACAAGGCTTGAAGCACGAGAAAACACGCTTCAATGCACACGGATCCGCATTGTTGCTTCATGTGCACGAGGCTTTATCGGACAAGCGTCAGGTGGCGTCGTCCAGTATTTTGCAATCTCAAAATTTGAAGTGTTGGCGTGCAAATTATGAAAACTGTGCTTTTCATTGAATTTTCAACCTTAAAAGATATAATAGTTAATCGCGTTAATTTTACTTTCATCCTTCTCTTGGTAGGTCCACGTCTCGGTACCGTACAGCACAGTCTGTATAAATATAGAATTATGTTTTGCCCTCTAAGCTTTACTTTATATATTTTTATGTCTGATATCTATCTCTTCGTATTTATTAAATAGACTACCAAGTTACACGTATTCATCAACTTCTTCTATTCCCTCATCATTTAGGAAAATTCTGCACATTTTTTTCTCACCCCTTCCTTTAAACACCATAAAATTGTTTGCAAGTCTTCGAATGACTCTGCCATAACAACCTTATCATCTGCTAACGCTAACCCACGTACCCTCACTGTCCTGAGATTCACATATTCATTGTCGAAGAGAGCCATTTTGGACACTTGTCCATAAATATAATAAATAGTTATGAGGAGATAACGCAGCTTTGTCTAACACCTTGCATAATATCGAGCCAGTCACTCAGTTTCCATTAACCCGTGCACTCGCTTTGCTATTAGCATAAATTGTTTGTTTTGTTTGTAGAAGCCATCCATTGACTCCGTACGCTTTCAGAACATCCCAAGGTTTACTTCAATCTACCTTGTCAAACATTTTTTTTAGGTCAACAAATGCACGGAAAGCCATGCTATTTTTTGAATTCCTAATTGTATCCCTAAAATCAGAGGAACATAACTCCTAACTGAGTTTTCCAACGCATTTTGTTCTATAACGTGGTTGTGATTCCCCATGGCCTATAGCTTCAACTCCCAATAAATCCTGAAAAGAGTCTCCCAATGAGTCTATTTTCCCGTTTGTATTTTATAGCATTTCACCCATGCTGTTTCTCATGCTGCTTAACACTGTACTTTTACCTCTCTTCTTATTTATCAGGGCCCATTTATGAAACAGTTTCTTGCTTTCTTCATAGTCGTTTTCCTTTTTCTTTTCTTCTACTGATTTTCTTGTCTCTGTAATCATTTCCAAGTCAATGTCTCTCCTCATCACTAAACCCTGTGGTTTTCAACTTCCTTTTTTGAGCTTCTTTCTTTTCAGTATTCATATCGTTTGGTTAAAAATGCTAATATCAGGCATGAGGTTTAAATATTTGCTTGAGAATTGTTCTTTTTTTTCTGAAAAGTAAACTTTTAACTGCAAATTTAACTATCCTGTTCCTGGTTGAAAATTGGTCGTTTTCAGTTGAAAATTCAACAATGGTTGAGAATTTATGTGTTTTGTTATAAAGTCATATTTTTTGTACAAAATTGATCTTTTTCATTGAATCAAGAAATATTTTACAGCCAATAGGTAGACAAAATCTGATTCAAAATGTTGAACTTTCAAGCCAAAAAGACGAATCTCTTGCAAAGCTTGAAACCGAAAGTATAAATTTTCAACACAAAAAGGACAAGATTTTATTTAAAAAGTCCAATTTTGAAGCAGAGAGATAAAATCTGAACTTAAATGATAAAACATTTAAAAAACAAAAAAACATTTCAACCAAACAGTGGAATTTTCAACCCAAAATATGAACTTTTAACAAAAATTAATTAATTTTCAACTAAATAGCAGAATGCTTAACCGAACAAGATGAACTGCGAACCAAAAATATAACGTAGTATACTTTGCAATCAAAAATAGTCCGCAAGCTTCGCTTGAATTTATTATCAGGAAACGTACTCAATGTTATGTAAGTAACGATTTGAAATAATATAAAATTGAGATTAATAAATAATAAATATAGAAATAAATATAATGAATCAATAAATATAATAATAATAATTATAGTAATTATGGTAATTATAATAATTATCAATAAATATAGAAAACGTTTTGTTATATTTTAGGTTTAAGATTTTTTTTTCATTGTAAATTGGAAGAACGTATCAAAAAGTAGTTCAAGTACCTGACATTGAATTCATGAAAAACAGGCCTCATGAAAGGAGTGATATATCTTATCTTGTGCATTGCGTGAAACTGTATGATTTGAAAAACTAGTTGAAAAATATCCTTATCTGTCACAGAAAAAAATATTTTTTCATTTTGCTTAAGGAGAAACTTTATTGCATGTAAGGGTTTACAGAAAATTAGAGCATATTAATTATTTTTCTGAAACTTGAGAAAATTAGCGATTAAGATGGAAAAGTATAAAAAAATTTATTTCCCTAGAAATAGTCAATGCACCTCCAGCTTTCAATGCAAATGGCGCAAAAACACACGAAGCATATGAGGCACATGAATCTTGAAAGAAATAGTTGAGTTTTAAAGTTAAAAAGATCAATTTCAAACTAATAATAGTAGAATCACATTTACATTTAAAAAAATTAATTTTCCACCAAAGTGGGTAATCTTCGATAAAAAAAAATGAATTCTTAACAAAGAATGTAATAGTTGATATATTCACCAAACACCATTTCAATTTTCAACTGAAGACAGTAGAATTAAAACTAAAGATACAAGTTTCCAAGAAAATGAGTTGAATCCTCAAACAAAGCAGACCAATTTTAAAACCAAAAAAGAGGAACTGTCAACAAAAGAGTAGAATTTCCAGCCAAGAAAGATTTTTTGGCCAATAGGGAAAAAAATCTCATGCAAAATCTTTAATTTTCAAGCCAAAAAGACAAATTTTCTGCAAACGTTGCAAAATTTTCAAGCTGAAAATATGAATTTTTAACAACAATTTGGGGATTTTAAGAAATTCCGATAAATATGAATAGCTTTCAAAATATTTGCAATATTTCAAGTGATTTTAAGAGATATGGGAAGACTCCCATGAATTTAAAAAAAATGTTATACAGTTTTCGAAAATATTTCGTAATATTTCAAAATATTTCACAAAATTTCAAGGATTTTGATCGATTTTTAGAGAACTAAAGGAATTTCCACAAGTTTTAAAGGTCTATAATGGGTTTTTATAAAATTTTGAAGCTTTCCAGCGAATTCACGGTTTTAGAAAGATTTCATTGATTCTCAAATAATTTTGAGAGATTTCCATGGAGCTTAATCGTTTTGATAAAAAAGAAATCAAGCAAATTATGAATAACATCAAAAATAATTTCAACAGCCAAAACAGGCTTGAATCAGCATATTTAAAAATAAATTGTTAGAGAGAAGAAGCATACGTAATAAATTCTGTGTACTTTCCCCAGAAAGTCTTAATTTGATTGACATTCATTTCTTTTTTCAAAAGTACATTTTATGATGTCAAAAATACTTGCAGAATTGTCACTTTGAGAATAGAAAAAAATTATTTTGCGATAATCACAAAAATCCTCTCTTTAGAATAAATACTTCATGAAACTGCTATCTTGCATTTTTCATGGCCTTTTCCGCACACAATACCAATGAGGTGAAGCATCAAATTTAACAGTTATTAGTTGGGAATGATTTGTGGACCATTTTTAAGTCGTGTCTAAGAACTAAAAAGCAATTTCCAAAAATTTAACAAAAAATTGTTTTTTGTCATTGTTACAAAAACTGAGCTTTTCTGTTTAAAAACCCATGTTGATTTCAAAAACCCAGGTGTTTGTCTTGATATTGACGAATTGTAAACAAAAATACTTAGATACAATTTTTTTCCAATCCAATGTAATTGTTAATGACATAAAAAATTTAATGAAAATATACATAGCTTAGCCATTTCATTTTGTAAATCACTGAAAATTAGTAAAAATGACTGATGTGGTAGCAGAAATAATCACTCATTCGATAAGGGAGTATTTCAAATTTTCTATAATTAGTCAAAGTGTATCAATTCATTTAAAGCTAAATATATTGAATAAAACAAGATTGAAGAATTTAAATCGAGACAATAGAAAATATCAGAGAAAAACATCCATTGGCTTTAACTCTAAGCAAAGATTCTTGGATTCTAATAAATTTATTTTGATTCAAACAAATTTTTTTTGTTCAAAGAAATGTTTTTTTATTGCAATTTTTTTTTTAATTCATTCATATATAATATTTGTCTAAATGGGAATTGGCAAATAATGCGTATAAAAGTATAATTTTATATTAGATTGGGTTGATCTATTTTCATCCTAACTTTATAATAGTAAATATAGAATATTTTGTTCTCGCTTTTGAAATTCGGAACCAGAAGCTGAAGGTGCATTATTTTTTGAAAAAGTGCGAATTTGAATGCTTTTCCTACTTTAGCCCTAATATTGTCAACTTTAAAAATAATAATTATTATACTTTAATTTACACTAAACCTTCGGATGTAGCCATAAATATTTTTCAAGTCATTTTGCAAATCATACAGTTTTACTCAATGCACATGATAAGAGGTTGCATTTCCTTTTCTACGCTTTTTTTGATGCCTTCAATGTGAACTACTTCTTTGATTGTTGCCTCATAATTTACAATTTTTACTCAATTTTGCAGGAATATATAAAACTGTTCCCGAGAAATAAGAATGCTACATGAATGACAAAAATATTTGATTAAAAAAAATGTTTCTGTCCTGAGAAAATCATGATGTAAGGACGCAAAATCACAGTAAGACAGATATCATTGCTACCATGACATTTTATTTTCAAAAGTTTTACATATTATTTCATTAAAATTTTATTTATCTGGCACGTTTAGAACTGCCACTCTTCAATTACAAATTCTTACAAACTGTTACTATTACAAACTATTATTACAGGACAATTTTATACGCTTCGCAATCCGTTATTCACAGAAAAGCCGTCTTATCATATATTCCAAATTATTTATGAGAAGCAATAACTAGATGGAAGTTCTGCAAAACATGTTTCTCAAAGTTTTTGTCGTGTTTTTTGCAATTACCTGAAATGCTCTATGTTCAAAAATGCAAAATAATGAAATTTTTTCGAAATAGTTGTATGACTAGACTCCACTTTATCAAGCAAAATCGAGTAAAAATATTAAGCAATAATTTCAAATTCTCCAACATAAAGGAAAAGTGGATCGACTTCTCCAAACATTGAGTACTGGTATGTGAATATTTGTTCCGCATTTAGGCAATCGTTGTTTTTCCTTCTCCGCTATTCTTGAAGATGACGAAGGAAAAACAATTTCGTAACTTTTTTACACGAAAATGAATATTTTCTATACCATCACACTTCAAATGTATCTGCTGAAAATTCCGATATTTAATAACTGTATGCATTCAATGAATTTTCTAAGGATTGAAATGACTTTTTATGAATGATGAATGAGTTATTAAGAATAAGCTTAAGTAATAAAATTTTTAGAGTGAAATGAATTTCTGCTTTCATGTACTCTCGAAATCTAAATAAGTAAAATTTTATTGAAATTCTACTGCTTCAAGAAGATAAAATTAAGCAGGTCAAGATTAGTGGAAAATTACCATTAGCTAAAAAAAATACATAAAATTCAGGAATGCATATATTAATAAAAAGATTTATATATATATATATATGTGTGTGTGTGTGTGTGTGTGTGTGTGTGTGTGTGTGGGTG
>CAKNXH010001577.1:103619-263656 GCA_932178445.1 Andricus quercusramuli | reverse complement strand
ATATGTATCTTGCTTCCAAGATCCGGTATCTCCAGCTGTAGGTGCATTGACCATATCTAGAAAAATAGACATTTTTATGCTCTTTTTTTCTCTAGCGTTAGCAATGTAAACTTTAAGAAAACTAATTAATATGCTTAAATTTTCTCTAAACCTTTAAATGTAGTGAACATTCTCTTTAGAATTTTTTTCCTCTGACGGCTATAAATATTTTAAAACTAAGATTATTGCTACGTTGAAATTGTATCCACAAAATTTTTTCAAATTATTGCATCAAAATATGTGGTTTACTGTATTATCAGGTATAACGGAGTATAAGGAAGTAAACATACGAAGGGAAACAAATAATTACTCTGCAACTTTTCCACTTTAAAAATTTTTAGGAATCTTCAAAGTATCGTATTTTTTGGATATAGCTTTTTTCTAAGATTGTTCGAAGATTTTTCGCAGAACAATTCCAGGCAGAAGCGGGGATTCCGATCGAAACCTCTGAAACTCTTGACCAACTATGTTTACAAATTTTGAAACTATTTAGGTTTTGTAACTTTTATGATCTTGATTTTTTTCAATTGTGCTTTTGTAGAATAAGAAAATTCTTTTGGAACTGAAGAAATGTGCAAAGAATATGAATTTCTGAAATATGAGAGAGAACTAGTTTTTGAAAATTTATTCATTTTTATTCCTCAGGAAGCTAATGTACATATAATTTTATACACATGGCATTTTCTTATTTGCATATTCTTCTCAAAAAATCTGCGCGAAACGAAATAAATAAATAATATATAATAATTAAAATAAATAATATAATAATAATTTACGAATCCTTACAACGCAGCAGGGGGTGTCCAAAAAATTTAGTATGTAAGTTTCCTCTATCTAATTATTGTTTCTCAGATATGTTACTTGAAACATAATTTTGCTGTTATAATTACTTTTTAATGAATTATATAAATGCATATATATATATATACATATATACATATACATATGTATGTATGTGTGTATGTATAGTTAAAAGTCTGCCATAAGGACAATCATATATATTAGATTATTTACTGTTTTACTTTTTTTATGAACTAATACATTCCTTGATATCATCTGAAATTAATTAAAATCTTTAAAATTCATGGAAATCTTTGAGAATCCCCCAAAATCTCTTGAAATCTCTCAAATTTGTATGAAATCCGTTGAAATGGGATTATATCACCTGACATGCTTGAAAATACTGCTGAAAATCCCTTAAATTCCTTCAGTTTGCCTTGAAATCTCATAAAATCTGAATAAACTCTTTAAAGATCCTTAAAATCCTGTGAAATAATCCTTTGAGAAATTAAGATTCTCTCTAACATAAGATTCATGCTTTTTTCGAACTCCGGAAATCTCTTCAAATCATTGAAAATTGTTGAAATCTTTGTAATCCTTCGGAATCGTTTGCAAGGAATTTCAAAGATCAAAATCTTAGTTTGCATTTTGATACTTCAAATAAAAAAATAGATGGAAAGCGATGTTTATCTCTGTTTTTACACATGTTGTAATTTTTTATTATTCTGAAGGTTCAGTGGGGAATTAGAACAGCAAATATGAAGAAATTCGAGATCCGGCATCAAGAATCTTCCTACCTCCACTCCGTTTACTTTGAAGAATAAATAAAGCAAGTCATTGCATAGATTATGAAAACCAGTATATATAGCAGCCATTTATCAAGTGAATTCTCATACGCAGCTCTCCAAAAATCAGTTCACTTTTTTATTTCTGTGTTAGTGTGACAATTGAAAAAAAAAATGAAGATCACTCTTGCCACTTCACTCTTCACGTTCGTGAGCTTCCTCTATTTCAATCGTGAGTATAATTTAGTATAATAATTATTATTTATAACAAATATCACATGCGGTTTCAAACATGTTCGTTTGAGAACATCCAGTTCAAGTTGTACATTTCTGAGGTTTCGAAAAATCCAGGTTCTTTTAATTGCAAATTAAAGAGAATTTACGAAATTTTCTAAAATTTCAAATACAAAGACATTAAATCCTGTTATTTGAAACACAGATTCAAAGTCTTGATATAATAATTGTGCTAATAATTAGAAGCTTTCTGATTTAGATACGATTCATTTTAAAAACTTCAAATTTAGACACTGTCTCCAAATAGAACATTAAAAATTGTAATAAGTTGCAAGCACTAGCTTAAAAAATTTACAAATTAGATTTCAAAGCCTAAATAATTACCAAATTTACAAATGAGTATGCACTGCAATGAATTAAATATATGAGTTTTGGAAGTGTGCTCACTTCAAAACCGAGTGTCAATGAAAGACTAAAAAAACTGATATTTCGCAATTTTTGGAGAACTATCGATTTTAGAGAAAGTATGTAAACATATGTTTGAAGAAATTCTTATTTCCGTAATTTTAATATTATAATTGTCGCCAGTTTTCTGTGTGTATGTGGATATTTTAAGCGTCTACCTACATTTGTACAGCTTTTATTTGCTGAGCCGTCGGAGATAACGCATATCTAATAGACACCTGTTTTCTACATAGTATTATTTTAATACCTTTTGCTTTCCCTTCCCCTAATAACCTTTCAATAACTTCTCCTTCACCGCTCACTTTCCCACCAAAACATCTACTTGTCTTCTTCATCCCTACTTATACTGCTACACCTAATTCTCCACCCCACCCCTGATTCTCCTTTTCTACTTCCCAGTTCATCATCCTCTGATCTTCCCCTTCCCCCTTACTCAGATCCCCCTTCCCCTTTTTCCTACCCATCCCCACTCCACTTTCCCTTTCCTACTCCCTCCTCTCACACTTACTTCTGCACTGCTCACTTCCCCACCAAAACATCTACTTGTCTCCTTCACCCCTACTTATACTGTCCTACCGACTTCTTCACTCCACCCCTACATCTCCACTTCTACTTCCTAACACATCATCCTCTACTACACCTCTCCCTGTTTCCCTTACGATCCCCACTCCACTTCCCCTAGCCTACTTCCCCTAAATTTTACTAGCCCCTACTTTTCCACCGCTCACTTCCTCCTAAATCTCCTCACTGCCCCACCTCTTTTATTCCCCACCATCTGCCAAGTAAAAAAGTAAATACTAGAATTTTCTTAGTTGAAATGAATAGAAATTTCCACAAATTGAAATTGTTCAAACAGTTAAAGAATATCTCCAACAAAAAATATTCCTCCTAATATTCATGAAATGTGAAATTAATTTTTGAAAATAGGAGCTTTTCGTACTTTCGTAGAAGAAATTCAAGTAATTGTAAATTGTTTAAATTGAAACGTATCCAAAAAATCACTGCCTTCAAAGTCTCTGCTATCTGAAGATATCCTTTTAAAAATCTCAATACTCTCGTGGGCCCTGATTTCAATATGTAGAAACAAATTTTTCCAGCCATGATAAATAACTAAAAAAGGATCCTTTACTGCTCAGCTTTTCAATAGCGTACAAGAACTTCATAAATGTAAATTTTTTTTCCTACAACATTAGGTGCTGCTTCAACCTGCATAGAGGTAGTTATGGACGATAACTCTATTTATTGGGGTTACATGACAACAACCAAGGTTCTGCCTTCTTGGATGGAGAGTCCGGAGGTTCATCAAGGATTTTCAATTATCATGAAGCTGGAGCATGGTCCCTGACTTTGAAACGGTCAAGACTCCGTACCTCCAATATTTGCCTATGCCCCATCATGTGCGATCAGATCATCATCGTCCACACAATGCTAACATACTTTATTTCCAAAGTTATAAAACAATATCTGAGTTCAAAGTTTACGAATATGATCATGCAACGGCAAATGAAGTCCGCCGTATTTGGATAACTCTTTTGAAACGAAAGAATTACGTAAAGGAAATTAACTTTCTGAAAAGTGAAAATGCATCGCATTTTGTTATTTGCAGGAAATCTGCTCATATTATATATGCAAAATTATCTATTATAAGAGATAACAAGATAAAAGACTTGAGAAAAATTTGCAACTGAATGTCATGCGAGTTTTAAATTTCACAATGCAAAATTCTGCAATTGTGATGACTTTCACAAAATGTTAATTTTCAATCTTAAAAGTGGTGGAAGTTTGAATTATAAATTTTTTAAATCAAAAACTTCTCAATTTTATGGATTCAAAATTCAAATTCTATCATTTTACAGAGTTAGAATTCAAAACTTTTCAATTTCAAAAATTAAAAAATCTTTCATTTAAAAAATTCTTGAATCTTGATTATTCTGCGAATCAAGGGTCAAGGACTCAATTCGAAATCTTCGAAGTTAAAGAACTGAAAATAATAAACATTAAACACTCTTTAATTTCAAGGATCAAAAATTCACAATTCTATGATCTTGAAGAGTTATAATTGAAAAATCTTCAATTCTCAATATGTAAAAAAAAAATTGTTCAAATTTTGATGATTTTATAGATAAAAAGACAAATTTACAACCAATTTACAACTATAAAAATTCTTAAAGTTTGATGATTTTGGAAAGCCAAATCAAGTTTCCAGACCTCAATCTTGTAAATTGAAGAAATTTGAAATTTAAAAAATTTAGGAAATCAAAAACTCTTCAATCAAAAAAACACTTTCAAAAGCTTTTTCTACATCGAGGAAAACAGGTCCAGTATGTTATCTCCGATTGAAATTTAAGCTAATTGCTTCGGTAAGCTTGATCGACATGAGCTGTGTTGAGTGACATTTTCTAAAACCGTAGTGCTGCGGTTTTAAGAAGCTGTTCTCCTCGAGGTGATAGCTTACGCGAGTGAGTATTATTATTTCAACAATGTTGCTGATTGTATTAAGAAGACTAATGGGCTTGTAGCTGGTTGGATGATATAGATCCTTGCCTTTTTTCTGAAAAACTGAAATGTGAGCTGTTTTCCATTAGTTGGGAAAGTAGCTTAGTTATGGTAAATACAAGCATTGAAGATAATGGCAAGAAGAGTTAAACATGAGATCGGAAGTTTGTAACAGAATTGTTACCATAACGCGGAACTCGGTACGACCCTGCATGGAAGGTTTGCCGGGCCGCACACGAGACGGAACGGAATCCCCCGAGGGGACCCGAAGTCCCAAAGAACAGCGCAGCGGTTCCTCAGTCTGTGTTCGCTCGACTCAACGTCGACTGCTCTCCTTTTTCGTCTAACGTGCCGCTTTTCCCCTGGTGCTTATCACTAGTGCTCTTCCCCATCGCTCTTCGACTATCGTCCCCTGTGACGCCAACGTTCTTGACCTACTACAGGAACCTCTACGAGGAAGAATCTCCATCTTCAACTCAACGGCCCTTTTTAGGACCACCCTGTCGTCCACGCAGACAATCTCGAGATCACCCGTTCTTCGCCACGGAATGGCGATCTTCAACCTGTAAGTGGCAATAAATGTCTTACTGTATTTTAATTTGGTCTCCGATTTATTGTGTTCTACCCTTTTCTCGGTAATCCAAATCCCGATTTCCCTCCTTGGCATTACCTCTGTAATGAGTTTTTTGAGGACTCAGTTTGTAATCGAATCAGGACCAGGTGATTTGTAGTGTTCAGTAGTTTTAATTTGTATTGACAGTTCCTTATGTGTTATTTTTTCGAAATTATCGGTACTTGGAATTTTGAGATGCTCCGAGACCATTTTTTTACGTTCCGTGATGTGTTGTGGGTCGGATGGTTCATCATGTGGTGAAAAATTACTTCCACAGTTTACTGCTCGGAGGTTTGCTTTGTCGCTGGGAGAGAGAGCATAGGTTTGATCGGTTTTTTTGAGAGAAGGAATATTAGTTTGAGGTTTGATGAGCGCCTTTGTCATGTGCCAAAGGGATATTGTCTCTGATCTCTAGTTTTCCGACTACTGTGTTCCAATTACTGCATCTGTGTTCTTACATTTTAATCGCGATTGTATTTTGAAGATAATTTATCGTGCTTCTGAGGAAACAGCTTTTAGTTCTGCAATGCCTTTGGCAATGCTCATTGCGAGTTTTGATGAGGTCTTCTATCTCAGGGCTGAAGGGTGGATCGTATTTAATAAGCGTAGTCAGAGGGGTCTGCAGTGGAAATAGCGATTTTCATGCTACATGTGAGATCAGTAACGGCTTTATCTATGTGGGTAGCCTTGAGTGTCGGTTCGAAATTTGATTGAGACTGTAAGGTTGCGATGAAAGTCTGCCAATTTGCTTTTGCAAAGTTGCAACGAGGTACGTCCGAAGATTTTTCACAACTAGTGTGCAGGCTAAGAAGAATTGTTCGATGCCCGCGTATAGTTCGTTTATAGTTATAGTGTCGTGGTTGATGTGATTGTTTTTAGTGATTACAAAATGAATGAGGTCCGATTTATGTTTAGTATTATGGGGAAAGAAGGTACGCGAATTTGGTGCAAATGCAGCCAGTTTCTTGTCAATTATGAACTGAAAAAGTTGTTTTTCGATTTTGTTCGTCTTTCTACTATTCCAAGCTAGACGTTTGGCGTTGAAGTCATCTGCGGCAATAACTGAGGGTGCGAGTCCAAAGACTTTTCTATATTCACATTCAATGGAATCGCGGGAGGGGGTCTGGTAAAGAGAGACAATTGCATATGGATTCCCGTGTATTCTTATTTCTATAGCAGTGGCTTCGACGGAGTCAAGTTTGGGAATTATTAATTCGTGGTGTTCTATGATTTCTTGAATTAAAATTGCTGTTTCCCTGTTAGTGTTGTTTCTATATGTTTCGTAACGTTTTTATAGAGGTAGGCGGATAATTCGTGTATTCTCTGAAGTATTTCCTGAGCGTTCCCAGCAATTATTTTAAGAGTTCTGTCATTGACTACTGTGATTTTCAAGGGCAACTGCTAATATTCTAGTTATAATCTCAGCTGTTTGCTTGATAGCTTCATTCATGCTAATGTTTCCCCCCATTATCTTGGTTGTTAAATCCGTGGCTTTTTTATTAAGACACAATAGCGTGTTTTTATTCGATTTTTCCATTTGTTACGTTTCCTGTATCTGTAACCTTGTTTCAAATAATATTCCAAGGACCTGAATGAATTAATGTTTCTTCACAAAACAATTATTTTTTTCCTCTACTAAATTAGAAATTTTGTATTCATTATAAGTGAGTAAGAAATTCAGGAAAGTTTCCACGAATTAAGAAAAATCATATAGATTACGAAGATATTTCGCAATATTTAAAAATATTTCACAAAAATTCAAGGATGTATTCCGAGTTTTAGAGATGCAAAGGAACTTCCACGAATTTTGAAGGTTTGTAAGGGATTTTTATTTAATCTTGAAGATTTCCAGTATATTTTGAGAGAAATCGTTAGAAAGAGGAAACATGTATTAGAAAGAGGGTTCAACTGATGAAATCCTACTGCTGAATCTTACTAAAAATTAGTAACAATTACTGATTTAAGTAGCAGAAATATTAACTAATACGATGGTGGAGAACTTTGGATTATTTACAAAGATTTAAAATATATTAATTTATTTAAAACTGAATATATTAATTGAAACATGATTCAAGAATTTTAATCGGGTAAATATAAAATGTTTGCTAATTTGCAATCGTGAAATATAATAGGAACATCCTTTATATTCATCTGAAATGTTCTCATTTTGTGATTGTTTAATTCGAAAGAATTCTGATTTTACATCATTACAAACCGAAATTCTAATTGCTTAATTGAAAATGTATTGCGTAAATTCGGAAAGAAGCAGAGGTTTCGCGTCTAACAAAAATCTCATCTTTGTTTGTTCTCCTTTGCTCGTCTTGAACTTGAAAGATGACAAACAATTCCATAACTTCAGATGAAAATGAATATTTTCTATACTATCACACTTGAATTGTAACTGCTGAGAATTTTCATCATTAGTAATAATATGCAATGTTCAAATCTTTTCTCTTTTTAACGAGAAGAAAACGAATATTCAAACTAAGAGAATGATAACTGGATAAGGACTTGTTTTCCTAAATTTCAAGATATTCTAATGAAACTTATTCCGTTATCTGACAATGTAAAAATATTTTGATGATACAGATCAAAATATTGAAAAAGAAGAAGATCAAGTGCAGTGATCTGGAAAGTCAATCTAGAGAGACCTCTGAGAAATGTAGTAAGCTTTGACATGAAAAAAAACTTTGGAACCCGTTACCCAGAGAAAAGATATATGTAATTTGAATAATTGTTGCTTTAACTTCGTTTTTCTTGTTCAAAATGAATTTCCCTTCAAACATAGTAGAAAAATAATTTTTTATATAATAATCAATGTAAATAGTGAATAAGTTTTTGAAAATAAGATATTATTATTAGTTCTGGGTTGCGACCTTAGCAGCCCCAGACGCTTGGGTAATCCCGTTGCGTCCCCTTGTGCGCCTAAGCGTGACTCCATAGCCCTCTCCATAAGGAGAGGACTGCAGCTACGCTATTGGCTGATATCTCTGACTCACTGATAAAGTAATTACCTATGAGTGTCAGCCGTTTCCCCGCAATCGCAGGGCAGTAACACAGGCTGGGAGTAGATGTCTCATTATCCTTTCCGCACAGACGACAGAGGGGACTTTCTGCAAGTTCTATCTTATGACTGTGATATCCTAACTTTCCATGTCCTATAAATAGTTCTGTTAGGATTTTGATTTCATTCCTCCCGAGCTTGAGTATTTCCCTAGCTCGGTTGGAGTCAAGCTTTGAGCCCAAGAGTGTTTTGACCTGTCTGCAACAAGAGACCAAGTCCCACTCATTTTGATGTTCCTCAGTCAGCCAACTATTAATTACTTCAGTGACTGACCTGTTGGAAATACCTGCCACTAGCTCGGTTCCAGTAAAATTTCTTCCTGCTGCTAGCTTGGCTAGCCTATCCGAAATCTCATTGCCCTTGATTCCACTGTGTCCAGGGATCCATAGCAGAGTAACTCGGTTTTCGTTCGCTAACGTATTTAGTGCATCAAAGCATTCCCATACCAATAGCGACGTGGTCATTGTTCCATTCAAGGCCAATATAGCAGCCCTGCTTTCTGAGCAGATACGGATGTTCCTCTTATTGTCGCGCTCCCTTGCCTTTTAGGCACACTGGAGCATGGCCATAATCTCAGATTGTAGAACTGTGGCGTAGGACCCCATCTCAATTGTGAAGCCTGTTCCATTCCTTCTACGATATACGCCGGCTCCTGCATTCTCCTCGTTCCTGGAGCCATCTGTAAACCAGTTGCCTCCATCACAGGGCAGGTATACGACGCCGTTAACCCATTCCTCCTTCGTGGATAGGCTAACTCGATACTTCTTGTCGAAGAGGTGGCGAGTGACCATTTTGTTTCTGGGCATTTTCAGAGTCGGCCTTCTCCTGATGTCGACTGGGATCTTCACTGTTGTCGAGATCCTCCCATCATTCACCAAATTTAGCCTCCCGGCTGCTTTCGCAGCCACGGCCTTGATGGTAAGATGGAGGGGCTCTAAGCCTATTAGTGCCCTCAGTGCCATCGTGGGTGTCGACTTCGAGGCTCCAGTGACGCCTCTCAAGATCAGTCCCCTGATCCTTTCCAGTCGAGACTTCACAGTGGACAGCTCGACCCTGCTTCATCAGACTACCGCCGCATAGGTTAATCTGAGTCGCAAGATCGCTGTATGAATCCACATAAGTGTCTCCGGTTTCAAGCCCCAGCTTTTCCCTATGGCCCTCCTACAGAGCCATAGGGTCGCTACTAGCTTCTTGCACTTGTTTTCCAGGTGCTCATTCCATGACAGCTTCTTATCCAGAATTACTCCTAGATATTTAGCTCTTTCTTTGATTTCCAGTTCTCCTCCATGTTTCAATGTACTCGTAGTTCCCCACTTGTACCTTCTGGTGAAAACAACCGCATCTGTCTTACTAGGATTAACCGATAATTTATTTTTCTTGCACCATGAATCTACTATCATCAGTGCTTGCTGCATTACTCCGAAGATCACATCCAGATGCTGACCGTGCACGATAACCAATATATCGTCCGCATAGCCTATGACGTGAAGGTCCTGACTCGAGAGTAGATGAGTTAATTCTTCCACTACCAAGCACCACAGCTAGGGCGATAAAACTCCCCCCTGTGGACATCCCGAATCAATGTTTCCACTAAGAGTGACATCACCCTTAGTCGTGGTTAGATTCCTGTTGGCCAACATGTGGCACGTCCATTCCAAGACCGCAGTAGGCACACCATGTGTAATCATGGCCGCCCTGATCACCTCTCCAGAGGTGTTATTGAAGGCTCCTTCGATGTCCATAAAGGTTCCAATCGCAAGGCCTTTCTCCTTTAGTTGACCTTCAATTAGGTTCACTGGTCCGATTAGGGCCGTCTCCATCGAGTGACCAACCCTGTAGGCGTGTTGCTCCTTGTGGAGCGGTCTACTTGACAAGATCTTATCGCAGAAATATCTGTCCACAAGTATTTCCACTGTTTTCAATAGGAAAGAAGTCAGGCTGATGAGCCGGAAATCCTTGGGTGAAGTATAACCGATCCTACCTGCCTTTGGAATGAAGACTACTCTCGTACCCCTCAATGCTGTCGGGACATATCCCAACGTCAAACTAGCCCTAGCAAGTCTCACTGGAGGCCCTATGATGATCTCTCTAGCACTCTGTAATAAGGCTGGATATATGCCATCCGGGCCAGGAGACTTGTAAGGACTGAAGGATTTCAGAGCCCATCTGACCCTGGCAGGAGTGACAATCTCGTTGGCCAGCCGTCGTTTGGGGCCCAGTTGGGCCACAGGTGACTGCTTGCCTCTGAGTTGCCGTCACCCCTTCTCCAGACCTTGAAAAGCCCTTTCTGACTCTGAGTATCCCCCTCCGGGCAATTTCAGAGTGCCGAGAATAGCGTCCGGATTTGGAGAAAGCAGCCTGTCCAGTCTAGCCGCCTCAGCTCCCCTCTCGATGTCTGTGCACAAGTTGGTCCAGCTCTCCTGCTTTGCGTGTTGCACCTCTTTATTCGTCCCTCATCCTTGTGAATGACGTCCATAGTTCCTTCGTTTTGCCAGTACTGGCACGTTTGAACCTCTCTCTGGTTACCCTGCGAAGCTCTTCGAGTTCCCCATTCCACCAGTATGTCTCCCCAGCCTTTCAGACTCTTGTAGGTCGACAATTACTTTCGTAAGTAGCTTTGATGGCTTCCGTGAAAGTTTTGGCTGCCATCTCCAGGGTGTCCACGTCTCGAATTGACCTGGAAACCTCTTAGAGTGCACATGTTAGTTCCGTGGAAAACTGATCCCAGTCCGTTCTTCTTGGATTTCTGACCCATTTAGGGCCAGCAAGTACAACGGATTCCAACACAAGCTCTATCTGTGAGTGATCTGAGAGAGAGGTTTCATCTGAAACGCTCGACTTCTTGATACTATCCCTAAAACTACCGATGCAGAGAGTGATGTCAATGACTTCTTCTCTGACCGAATTACGGAACGTCGGAGTGTTCCCCGTGTTAAGAATATCTAAATCAGTAGTGATTAGGAATTCCGGTAGATCATCACCTTTTGAGTTGACGTCCGTGCTACCCCACAAAGTATGGCGGGAATTAGCATCGCACCCCAACAGAAGAGGAATACTTCTTGCCTTGCAATATTCCACCAGTGTACGCACCTCCACTGGTGGGTTAATATCACTGTCATAAGAAAAATAACCTGATCCCAGAACTAGCCTCCCTATTCCTTTGAGATCCATGGCTATCACCAGCAGGTCTCTCGAACATAGTTCAAGCAGCGGGACAGCGCTAACTCCCTTCGTCAGTATGCACGCCCTTGGTTTGGCCGCCTTTGGGGCCCTGTAACAAAAAAGACCAGCCCCCCCTAATCCCCTGATGATATCTCGAACTAACCATGGTTCTTGAATTAGCGAGATACATGTATGCCTCGCAGCCATGCCCCTCTCAAAACTGCAGAGGCGCATTTGCTATGATGCAAGTTAATCTGGGTAATGGTTAGACCAGGAGCAGTCATTTAGGTCTGCTCCCAATCTTCCTGCGTCTCAACAGGCTCCTCCTGTCCCTGGCCGGTATCCGTAAAGTTGACCTGGCCAAAGTGATAGAAGGGCCTGTTGTGGAGAGCCGAAAGGGCCCTCGTTTGGGACTCAGGAATATACACGACCAGGAGATTCCTAGTGCCTCCTAGTGTTTCTCCTTCCTGAGGCTTTTCGTGCCTGACAAGTCACCAGGACGCTGTCTTCAGTGAGGGGTTGAATCCCTCCAGCCTCTACTCGTCTAGCTATCCTGAGGAATAGCCCCGGTGAGACCAGGGACAATCAGTAATGTTAATGTAAACAAATTTGGTTTGAATAATATATTTGGAACTGTTTCAGTGACAACAGTCATGCAGAATTTTATAAGACTTCATCTACAAATTACGTAAGACATACATAAGGAACTTAAATTTTGAAACAAATAGTTGAGTTTTTATTTTAAAAAGATAAATTTCAAGCAAGAAATGGTAGAATCACATTTTCATTCAGGAAAATTAATTTTTGAACAAAATAAATAATCTCCTATGAGATAAATGAATTATCATCAAAAACTGTCATAGTTGATATATCCACCGAAAAGTATTTCAATTTTCAATTAAAAACATTAGAATTGCAATAAAAAATACAACATTCTTAAAAATATTAGTTGAATCCTGGTACAAAGCATACCAATTTTAAAATCGAAAAGAGAAACATTCAGCAGAAGAGTTGAATTTCCAACACAAAAAGATTTTTCGGGCAATAAGGAAAAAAATCTCATCCAAAATTCAAGACACAATGACGAATTACTGCAGAAGCTTCTAAGTTCCCTACCCGAAGATATAAATTTTTCACGGAAAATTTTAATATACAACCCAAAAATATGAACTTTTAAAGCAAAAAAAAAACGAGTTTTTCACAAAATCATTGAATTTTCAACAGAAAAAGACAAAATATAAAAAAAATTTCAACAAAATAGATGCATTTTCAACTGGAAAATATTAATTTTCAAACAAGAATAAAAAATTTTAATTCTCAATTTTTATTAAAAAAAAGATTCGAGAAAAAAGTGAAATAGTTAAATTTGCCGTTAAAAAAATTATTATTTTTGAATTTAAAAACAAAACTCATTTTCCACCAATGACATGGATTTTCAACGAGAAAGATAAGCTTTGAACCAACAAGATAATTTGTATACGAAAAGAAAATTTTCCATTGAATACATACATTTTTAACGAAATATTCTAATTTCAAAAGGAATTTTCAATCTAATAGTTAAAATCTCAAACACAAATTATTTTATTCTTAACTAAATAGTAGAAGGTTTATCGAAACAAGATGATTTCAGTTCAACTTCATCTGAGCAATATATTTTGAATTAAGCAATTCAAATTTCGATTTGAAATAATATAAAATTGGTATCCTTTTAAATTAAACAATTAAAAATCAGAAACGTTTACAATAAATATGAAGAAAGTTTCATTATATTTTACGTTCACGACTTTTTTTAAATTGTAAATTGAAAGCACCAAAGTTATCTGCTAATTCGTACACAAAACAGATATTTTTCTTGAATTAAAGAAACCGTTTCTTTGAGATAATTTTTCTCATTTAACGAAAAATCACTTTAAATTAAAGGAAATATTTTGGAAATGATTCGTTGACTAATTTTAAGTCGAGAATGAAAACTGAAAATCAATTTCCAAACATTCAATAGAGAATAGTTTTTTTTCATTTTATGTATAGAATTCCTAAAAATAAAACAAGAATCCAACGACCAAATTTGGACAACCACCACCAATTGCTCCTATTGTAATTTTTCAAAATAAAAAAATTTGTTTCTTCGGACAAAAATAAAAAAGAGGAAAGAAAAATGAGAAGGCAACCAACCAAATCCCCTTTCTTCTCTTTTTTATATCTTCCGCCTTTTTTATGTTTATTCTATTTTATTGTCATAAAAACTTTGATAAATAAATGCATCGCTTAGCCATTTCGGTCTGTAAAGATTTCGGTCCATTAACAAAATTTTAAAAAAAATCTTTTGAAAAGAAATGATGTGTACGAATTCTCTCGAATCTAAATCTCTCGAAACTCTCGAAATCTAAATTAGCAAGTCAAGATTATTGGGAAATTACTATTGGCTTAAAAAAGTAAATAAAATTCAGGACTGCATATATTATTTAGAAAATTTTTATATAAATCTGAAATTCGTAAAATAGAAACGTTTAATATCGTGGATCATACTACGTCACCTCCGCAAACACCAAAAAATGGAAAAACAAGATTTATTTACACACCTGTTCTATTCAAACTTACAAAAGTCATGTACACAAATTCATATCAAAAACAATCCCCAAAAGAAACTCACTGATTAATTTGTGACTGAAATAACTTAAAAATTAGGCAATTTTTTTCAAAAATCCAGTTTAGTAACATGTAGTTATGATTTTTGTACTATTTCTATCGTAAAATATTAAAACTTTTTGATTGAAACACTTATTATTTTAAAAATTATCAACTTTTTCCTAGTTCTGCAAAACTTTTTATTTAAACGATTTTTCGTTTAGCTTATATTTTCTTGAATGGTACATTATATTATCGAAAAATCTGTTGATTTCATGGTTCGTAGGTGACGTCGTCAAACTTGCAAATTAGGATTCTATCACTCTGTTTTTCAAAAATTTCCCTTTTTCTCGTTTTCCCTCTGAAATGAGAATGAAGTTCAAAGAACCCATCGAGAAAATCCAAATATTTGTCGTTGAAATTTCATTCTTTAAACAAAAAAGTTCACTTTATATTTTTGATAAGATTTATTTATGTCACTGAAATCTAAAATTGGTGAAGGATCATTATTTTAACGTTTTCGAAGCTTGAAGATGCTAAAATTTTAAAACAAAAATTTTTGAACAATTTTTTTTTAAATTTTGTCACTAAAAAGTGATTTAGTTAAGTTAACAGTTGAAAACGTTAATTTTTAATCGCAATTACAAATTAAAAAACAGTTCAATTTTCAAACTTGGTTAAGGAACATTTATAGCCGTCGCAGATTTCTTTTTTGTTATAGGAGAAACATCATTACATTTGAAAGTTTAAAGAAAATTGAAGCATATTAATCATTTTTCTGAAAGCTGACAAAATCAGCGATTAAGAAACAGAAGTATGAAAATTTGCTCTTTTCTAGAAATAGTCAATGCACCCTTAGCTTCTGATTCCGGATCCTGAAAGCGAGAACCGAATATTTACTATTTATTATAAAGTCAAAATACAAAAAGATCATTCAAGTCTGGTCAAAAACTATCCTTTTATGCGCGTTATCTGCTAATTTACACACAAAAAAATATAATTTTTCTTATTGGATTAGAGAATAACTTCAAATAAAAGAAAAATGTTTAGTAAAGGAAAAAACTTCCTTTGAACAAAAAATATTTTTTTCAGTATAAAAAATTCTTAGAATAAAAGAAACTTTTCTTTAACTCAAAGTCAATGAATTTTTTGTTGTCATTTAAAAAAAGCTTTTTTTTATCAAAGAATTTTTTTTTTTCAGTATAAAATCAGATTAACCTCTTTGAAGTTTCATAAAATCCTGTGTAATAATCCGTTTAGAAAGTAAGAGTCTCTCTAAAATTTGTGCTTTTTTCCAACTCTTAAAATCTTTTTAAATCATTAAAAACTTCTGAAATCTTTCTAATCCTTTGAAATCGTTTGCAAGAAATTTTGAAGATGGAAATCTTAGTTTGCATTTAGATACACGAGCTAAAAAAATAGATGGAAAGCGATGTTTATCTCTGTTTTTACACATGTTGTAATGTTTGATTATTGTGAAGGTTCAGTGGGGAATAAGTATAGCAAATATGAAGAATTTCGAGATCCGGTATCAAGAATCTTCCTTCCTCCACTCCATTTATTTTGAAGGATAAATAAAGCGAGTCATTGCATAGATGATAAAAATCAGTATATGTAGCTCTTCACGTTTATGAGCTTCCTCTATTTTAATCGTGAGTATAATTCAGTATTATAATTATTATTTATAACAAATATGAGAAGTTTCTCAACATCCAAGTTCTTTTAATTGCACACTGAAGAGAATTTAAGAAATTTTCTAAAATTTGAAATACGATGACATTAAATTCTGTTACGCTAGTTGAAAGCACTTGCTTCAAAAATTAAACTGATTGGACTTAAAAGCCTTAAAAATTACCAAATTTACAAACAAGTATGAACTAAAATGATCGGATCGTTCAAAATGAAGTTATAAAATTATTTCACATTTTTTCGAAAACTATCGATTTCAGAGAAAATATGTAAACATATGTTTGAAGAAATTCTTCTTTTCGTGATTTTGATATTTTAATGTTGGCCAGTTTTCTGTATTTATCTGGATATCTTAAGCGTCTACCTACATTTGTACAGCTTTTTATTTGCTGATGCGTAGGAGATAACGCATATCTAATAGACACTTTTTTTCAACAGAGTATTATTTTAGCACCAGTTTCCTTTTGCTTTCCCTTTCCCTAATGACCTTGTATTAACTTCTCCTTCCCATCCTTTTTTACACCTACTTATACTGCCTTGCCTAATTCTTCACCCCACCCCTGATTCTCCTTTTCTACTTCCCAGTTCACCATCCTCTACTACCCCTTCCCCTTTTTCCTACCCATCCCCACTCCACTTTCCCTTTTCTACTCCCTCCTCTCACACCTACTTCTACACTGCTCACTTCCCCACCAAAACACCTACTCGTCTCCTTCACCACTGTCCTTCAACTGTCCTACCTACTTCTTCACTCCACCCCTACATCTGCACTTCTACTTCCTAACACATCATCCTCTACTACACCTCTCCCTGTTTTCCTTACCATCCCCACTCCACTTCCCCTATCCTACGTCCTCCTAATCATACTAACCCCTACTTCTCCACCGCTCACTTCCTCCTAAATCTCCTCACTGCTCCACCTCTTTGTTTCCCCACCATCCTCACGAATCCTTGCCAGGGGAAAAAGTACGACCCACCCAGAGTGAGGAGAAAAATATTTGTCTGGCCAAATTAGTCTAGAGCTTACCATTTTTATTTGCATCGAGCATTCTTATCATAGAGGAAAGTCAAATAAATTCGAAAGAGTCGTATAAAAGCTAAGTTTCAAAATGTTTAATTTTTCTTTTATTTAACTACAAAGTTGACATTTTTATTTGTTAACTCAATGGTCCGATTTTTCCCAACTCCTTACATTTATGTAAAACATCATACAATCATCAAAAACAGCCCTAAAAAATAATATCAGGCAGCTTGCTCACTCCGAAGACTTCATTCCTTTACCAATTCATGAAAAATTGTGAGAATCTGTTTCTTTAAACAATTTAAATTGTACTTTTTCTTGTGGCTGTCGCTAAAAAATTGCCAAAAATTTGATTTTGTATCATATTTATTTGAACAATTAAAACTTGTTACCAGGTATTAAAAATTGTACATATTATTTATTTCCGGCAAACTTTTTCTGAATTTTGTGACAGGTCTTTAAAAAGTTAAAAGTTTTTTAAAATCTTCAGAGATCAAAATGGCTAAGATATGTATTTTTCATTTAATTGTTTAATAACATTGCCAATTTATTTCAATTGACAGAAATAGAAAACACGAATTGTTTTTTTCGTACATCCATTTTGTATTTTGCATGAAAGTTGCCCCGAAAAACGCAAAATAGCCATTTTATGTAAAATTTATTATAAAAACGGAATTGTTAGTAATTGTCGCAAAATACATTTTTTGCATTCAAAGAGTGCCTATTTTACAGGTATTTCTGAAATAATTTTAAATTGATTAAAGAATTATTCTTATTCCTACATTTTTGACTTCACATGTAGATCATGATAAGTAGGTACTTTTTGGGATTAATGACACAGCCAGTGAATGTCGAGAATAATATTTTTTGTTTAAGGCGTTTTTCTATTGATTAAACAGTTTAAGTTTTTTCAATTTTTGTTTTCATACCAAATGAAGGAAAATTCGTATTTTCTGGAAATAATGACACACTTAACGAATTTTAAGATCATGTTTTTGGTTGAAAGCACATGTCAATTGTTTAAAAACTTTCAATTTGTTTACATTTTTTTCCACTAAATCTTTCAAATGTACTGTTTTCTTGACCTAATTACACACTTAATTAGTGATGAGAGTGATATATTTTTTTAAAGATGTGAATAAATGTCAAAACAATTATTAACCAATTATTTCTGACTAATATTGGTATCGTGGAATATTTATTAACAATAATTTATCATTTTTTAATTATTTTAACAAATGTAATTTGTTGAAATAATTTTCTTTTGAAATTTTGTTTATTAAAGATTATTATTATTTCTTCAGTGGAATGTTTATCAACATATGTTAATTAATTTGCAAAGTTTTAAACAAATTCCATACATTTGAATAATTTGTCTTAAACATTTTTTTTTTTGAGAAATAAGGGTTTTTTGTCTAAAAATTCGTCGAACTGGCAGTTTATAATTTTTAATAACATAAATTTATTTAAAAATATTTTCGAATTATGAATATTCCAGTAGACCAATAGTAAAAATTTGTGGAAAAAAACGAATTTTCGAAAAAAAAAATGATTTAAACTAATTCCATTTGTTCAAATAATGGGAAACTCGTGGAGATGTGTTAGGGGTGTGAAACCCATATTTCCGATACATGAAATTGTCCGCTGGATAATTGTCTACAAGCCTCGATAATTTCCCATCAAATTTTTTCAAACCCTAAAAAATTGTTTCAAAAACTGAAAAAAAAATGATTTTTCCCCATGCATTTTACATGGGAAACTTCAAGTAAAAACCGGCAGCAGTTAAAATAAAAAAAAACAGAAAAGCAAAAATAAGGAATTTTCTTTTCTCGGATTTGGAACAAAATGGGGGGGATCGTTGCTCTTTAGCATGAAAAAAAAATTTGCCATGCATTTTTGAGTCACCCCTAATGTACATGGTAATTGGAGTTAACATAAGAACCCAAATGGCGAGGTACAGCTCAAAGCTGCTTTCAAACCTAACCTAACCTAATTATTGTTTCAATAATTATAAATTTATTACGAAATTCTTGAGAACATGTCACTTGTCGAATATAAAAAAATGCACGTTGAAATTTTTTTTTAGAAAGCGTGAATGCTCTGGCATGAATTTCACATAAAAATGCTATTTTGCATTTTAGGGGCATCTTGCATATTTCTTAAGAAGTGACTAAAATTAAATGTACGAAAAGGTAGTAACAAGAGCTTTGTTTTCATATTTCCAAACTGAGCTTTTATCGTGCGAAATCCCATGTTGATTGAAAAAAATGGGGGCAAAAAAAAGTTTCTTCGGACCACCCTAATATGTACATGCCTGAAATTTCAATAATTTTTGTAAATTCAATACATTTAAAATTTTGTTATAAACGCTTGACAAATTGTTTCAAAAACCTATTGCACTGATAACTTCTTACTTGGAGTTGCTAGCATCCTGATCACCTTCAGTAAGATTGAAATCTGAATATATCCTTTCAAAAATCTCAATAAAATCGTGGGCTCTAATTTTCATATGTAGAAACAGATTTTTTTTAGCCATAATAAAAAACTAAAAAAGGATTTTTTACTGCTCACCTTATTAATAGCGTACAAGAACTTCATAAATGTCATTTTTTTCCTACAAAATTAGGTGCTGCTTCAAGCTGCATAGAGGTAGCTATGGACGATCACTCTATATATTGGGGTTACATCATACAAAACACGGCTCCTGTTCCTTGGATGGAGAGCGCAGTGGTTCATCAAGGATTTTCAGTTATTATGAGGCTGGACGTTCGTGGTGGGCCTGAAACGGTGAAGAATGGGTACCTCCAATATTTGCCTATGCCCGATCATATGCAATCAGCTCATCATCGTCCACACAAAGCTAACATACTTTACCACCAGAGTTATACTACAATATCTGAGTTCGAACTTTACAACCATAATGAACCAAAGCCAAATGACCATCTCCGTATTTGGATAACAATACCAGGAACTACAGATGTCATGACGGCGGAGCTACAAGATTTAGGTTATTTAGATACACCCATAGTACATGAAGCAGTTTTAAAGGCATGGCAACAAGAATATGATCAAATTTATGGAACCGGTCCGATTAGAAGAAGAAACTATGTGATTAACCCGTACATATAAACCCTTAGTACATGAAGCATTTCTGAAGGCATGGAAACAAGAATATGATCGAATTCATGGAACCGGTCCGATTAGAAGAATAAACTATATGGTTTAAAAAGTAACTTCCTTGTTAATATCATCGGGTCTAGCGTTCTACTGCTTTGTCAAAAAATTCATCTCTTTGGCAGAAAACCTTGAAATCTTATCAATTTGGTGTTTCATATTGAATGGAATATGGTACTTACGTTAGTTTTATTACAAACATTTTATTCTCTCATTATTTCCATTTTTTTCAACCTATGAGGATGCTCAAGTAGAGTAAAAAATATATAATCCAAGAAAAGAATTCTGTTCAGAGAAAGTCATAATTGAAGTTCGCGATACTAAAGGGTGACAGACATTAGTGCTATGTTAAAATTTTATTTACGAAATCAAAAACAGAAAATTGTGTCAATAATGATATTTCGACAAAATGCTTCAACCACAATATGTATTTAATTTTATGAGAATCTTCAATGCAATAAACCCATTTTTGATCAAAATGTTGTTTATCTAGTTCTTTACTGACACCCCTCAATTACTTCTTGCAAAACATTACAGTTTTCCCATTGTTGTAAGTTATTGCAATTTACTGTATTTTCTAGTATAAGAAAGCATCAGAGAAAAAAAATTGAAGCGAGAGCATAATGTTTCACTCAAAATGTTCCAATTCGAAAATGTATGGATATCTTCAAATTACTATATTTTTCTTTCGAATTCATGAGAGCGGAATGTAATCTTTCAAAATTCCAAATTTTTCATTTCTTCTTCTTAACGAATCCTTACGTTTCGGCACTTACAGAGTCCGGAAATCATGAAATCATTTAGAGCATTTTCAGAATTTTTAAAATGAAATTTCAAGAGTTTCACAAATTTTGTTCGAATCTTCTAGTACATGACAGAAGGAATGGCAAATTATCCTCATGACATTTTCAATTTTGATAATACTTAAAAAAGTTATAAGCTTTTGAAAATTTGAAAATTTTCAAGAAGTAGAAAAATCTATTTTTCTCATATATCCAGAAATTTCGATCTGAAATTTTAAGAAGATATCAAATATGTTTCGAAACTATCCGAGCGAAATTTCTTGATTAGAGCAAAATTCAGCAAGTTTTACGCTTTTCAGAATTTTGAAAATTTTCAGAAAATAGAGAAATCTATTTTTCTAATAGACTAGTTTGAATCAAAATTTTTTACTAGATATCAAATATGTTTCGAAACTGACAAGAATTCCCCGAAATCTTGACAAATTATCTCGAAAATTTGTTAACCAATGAAATTTTATTTTGGTAGAACTCCAGAAGTCTTTTGAAACGAAAGAATTATGCAAAGGAAATCAAATTTCTGGAAAGTGAAAAATGTTTTTTTTTAAACACATTTATTTTGAATCGTCAGGAAGATAAAGTACATCTTTATACGCACCGCATATTGTTATTTGCAGAAAATCTTCTCTTATGATAAATGTAAAATTATCTTTCATAAGAAATAACAAGATGAAAGTCTTGAGAAAAAAATTTTGATCTTCAAAATCATCAAAATTTAAGCATTTTTATTCACATTTTTTTCAATTTCAGAGTTTTCAGTTTCAACTGTTCGATAATAAGAATCTACAAAATCTTAATCTTCAAAATTTAAGAGTTTTTTGTAAATTTGACAATTTTAAATTAGATGTTATCCGAGTTTTCAATTCTACAATGAAAAATTCTGTCATTATGATGCTTCATATTCGAAATTTTTCCAATTTAGAAGATTTAGAATGGAAAGCTTCACTTTTGATCTTCAAAATCATGAAACTATTTGAAAAAATAGATTCAAGATAGTCCTATTAGAAAAAGATGTTCATAACTTAATAAGTTTAAATTTCGAGCAATTCAAATTCAAGATTTGATTTCTACATTTTCCAAATTGAAGATTTTTTGAATATACAGCAATAAAATTACAGCATTTTCAATTTTTAATCTTGAAATTGGTGAAAATTTAGGCGATAAATTTTCAAAATTGAAAACTTTTTAATTTCAAAGATTCAAAATTCAAGTTCTATCATTTTTAAGAATTAGTTTTCAATACTATTCAACTTTCAAAATTAATAAACCTCTTATTTCAAAAATTCATTGAAAAATTCCTAACACATTTCCACCCCTGAGGTAGAATTTGTGGTGCGTCATTTTTATTGTGGTCTTCTTTGTCGGCCTATTCCACTCATCTTTGCTTGATAATATTACTTGGAATGAAAATTATCTTTTGTTGACAAAATTTTAGACATTGTTTGAATTGGGATTTTACCGGTACTTGCGATCTCTGTAGACGAAGGAACACATCGCAATTTGCAAATTTCTTGATCTACAACCTTGTTTGCCGGAGTTTATGCATTTTATTCCACCCATGGAATGAAACGTACCTTTGCCAGTTAAGTTTTTTATATTTTAATCCGCGTTGTCAAAAATATACTGAAAAAAGGAATATATGTCTAAATCAGGTTTCCAAGATTTAACAGCAGATGCTTCAAAAAGCGCGACATTATTCTAGCTTGAGCAGAAACCCAAAGCTGCAACTGCATTTAGAATATTTTTCGCCGCACAATTTCTAAATAGAAATACCGCCAGAGAAAGTATTTGGCAAGAAATAAATGAGCGAGGCCTTGTTGCTGCAGTTATAGCATGAGCGATGGCTATAGACTTTTTTTGCAATTTTTCAACGTCAATTTTTTACCTTTTACGATAACTGTATCTGAAAATTTACGCAATGTGGGTACAGCTGAAACATTTGCTTCACACCTATATTTCTTGACATCTGGGTAATCTTTTATACCATATGGAGTGCTTCGAATACCTTCTTGTACTATATGTCCCGCTGCTGTCACAATTCTCATACTTTCTTCTTGTTCATTGCCTGATCGACTTGGTTACAAACTGTTTATGACTTTAAATCCCGATCCGCTGAAACAAACAATTGTTAGTTTGGCTACAGTTTTCGCAAACATTAACTGATCCACATAAGTAGTAAGTAATTTTCCTTTTAATGCTTCTCCTTTCACCGATGATCCACCGGGCATATGCTCTTCAATTTTTCTCATCAATTTCTTAAGAGTTAATTGACATTCATCACTCTCATCAGTGAAGGATCATAGTTCACCGAATGCAGACATGAAATTTTCATCATGAGGTCTCCCTCTTTCATCAGTTAAGGGTGGAATGTTTGTAAATGTAACATGATATTTTGTGATGATAACGAGCATCTTCTGCTACAATGCATGATATGCTGTTTATCCGTCTTAAAACTTGCTCACTCCATTCGTCCTTCCGATTTGAAGCATGCATTGAAACCTTATCTTTAAGACTTAAAATACGCACCATCTACGTAGGGGTACAAAGATTTTTCATTTTCTTTTTTCCTTCTGCTGGGTCCTCTTACCGGCACGCCAGCTTTCACTTTCCATGCAATGCATTTTTGAATATAAATTACATTTCTAAAAGAATTTACTCTTTCGTTCTTAAACCACGATTAAAAAAACGCACCAAAACTCCACCTCAGGGGTGATGTGGAAATGAGATCCAAGTGCTTGTACGTGCACCTTAAAAAAAATTCATTATTTCTTTCCAAATTGATGTAATACATCGAGAATTTATTGGTCTGAAAAGAAAATTTTTTGCTCTACATATTTTCTTGCAGGCACTCTTGTCCTAAAACTACTCGTTTATGAGTTATGGGCCGGACACTAATAGCGCGAGTACATTTCGCGCCGCACGCCAAAGCATCTCCCCACTCCTGGAGCTGATTACTCATCACCTGTGGCCTGTACAGCAAAAGTGTATAGCACCTTTTTTATTGAGAATTATATTTTAAATATTTTTACGCTCATTCATTTTTTTCCTCCGATGCACCTTTTCGTACATAATAGCCAAAAACCAGAGCTACTACCCGTCTAAGGGATGTTTTTCGAGGCTAGTGGTGTATGCGGCTCCGATCCGACGGGGAAATTTTTGTTATCCAGTTCTAATACCTTCAGGAACATGATTATGAAGGGAAAGAAACTTTATCTTTTTTCCTGGAAATTTATCTTTTGGAGCTAATTTCCCTGGATTACATAGATACACAATCTGCGAAAAATTTTACATGGCAGGATGTTAAATTGAAGTTTTATCAAGGTGGAGAAAAAAGCTCGGAAGCGGAAAGAAACCACAAAATCCGTTATCTGCCGAGGATAGAATTCTTAGAATGTCTGGGTATTTTGGTGATACGTCTCAGAAATTTATTTTGAATGATCTGAATGGGTTCAGTATTGGTTTTTGATGCACCTCCCCAGATTGTACAAGCATAAGTTATGATTGGTCGGATAAACATTTTATAGATTAAGATTCGATAATCAGGTTTTAGTCTCGAGTGTCTATTAATAATAGGATTGAGGCGAGACATGACCACGAGGGCTTTCTCTTTAGTTTCCTGAATATGCTGCTTCCAATTGAGAATTTTATGTCGTTTACCCCCTAAGTATTTTATAGAGTTTTTCCATTTTATTGATTCATTGAACGTTTTGGATGAAATTATTTGACTGGCTGTCTGACTGAGAAAACAATTGCTTCTGACTTTGCAACATTGATTTTTATTCTCCAAAGCTTAGCCCATGCCTCAATGATTTCAAGAGCTTTGTTAAGTAGCTTAAAGAATTCCGGGATTGGCCAAGAAGAAGTAAATAGTGCGGTGTCGTCTGCATACAATAATTTATATTTTCTCATTTAACCAGAAAATAAATTATAATGGAAGGCAATATATTTAGTTTAAAGAAACATTTTCATTAAAATAAAAAACTTCCTTCGAACAAATAACATTTTTTGTATGAAAAAATTCTTTGAATTAAAGAAACTCTTCTTTGACTTAGATCATATTTTGGTGATTTGTCACAATACCACCGTGATCTCCTTGCCTTTTTGAATTGTCATTGAATTAATTTTCGATACAAAAAATGACCATTCATAATTATTCACTCAACGACAGAGCGGTACTGAAATACAGAAAATGAAACTAATAATTATTATTTTCGGATGCACAGAAGTTATTGCACGTGCGTGTTGAAAAAAAAAGTTTTATAGTATGAGAAAGTCAATTATTCCTTTCTATATAAAACGGTATGAAAGAATTTAAAGTTTTTATACAATAAAAGTAAATTCAGATCACGTTACTTTTGCTTTTTTTAACGGAAATAAAATAAGATGAAACAGATTAAGCTTGCAAATAATTCTTGTTTCCAGTTTTGAAGGAATTTGTTAACATGTGTTGATGGAGGTGACGTAGCCTTTTTACTCGTTTCACGATATTGCCTTCTCATTGTTTTAACAAAGCAAAAAATGACACACAATTACTTGCTTTTATTGAACTTTTTAATTTGTTACGATTCCTGTATCTGTAACCTTGTTTGAAGTAATATTCTAAGGACCTAAGAAAAATAATGTTTTTTCACAAAACAATTGGTTTTTTCCCACCATCAAATTAGTAATTTTGTACTCTTTATAAGTGCCTATCTTTTTCTGAATTGCATTAGTAGAATGCAGTGCGAGAAATATAAATAGCTTTCACAATATTTTTTAATATTTCAAGTGATTTGAAAAACTTCAGAAAAAATCATATAGATTTCGAAGATATTTCGCAATGTTGAAAAATATTTCAGCAAATTTCAAGGATTCATTTCGATTTTTCGAGATTTGTGCGAATTTCCACGAATTTTGAAGGTCTGTGAGGAATTGTAATAAAATTTTGAAGATTTCCAGTATATTTTAAAAGGAATCGTTAGAAAGAGGAAACCTGTATTAGAAAAAGCGTTGAACTGATGAAATCTCACTAATTACTAGTGAAAATTTACTAACTCAATTCGAGTAAAGGTGAATCACTAAAAATTGGCAAAAGCTACTGATTTAAGTAGCAGAAATATTTACTAATACGATAGTGAAGAACTTAAAATTATTTACAATGAGTTAAAATATATTAATTTATTTAGAACTAAATATAATAATTAAAATAAGATTGAAGAATTTAAATCGGGTAAATATAACATTTTCACTAATTTGCAATCGTGAAATATAATGAGAACATCCTTTATATCTATTGTAAGCGTTCTCAATTTGTAATTGTTTAATTAGAAAGAATTCTAATTTTACATTATTTCAAACCGAAATTCGAATTACTTAATTGAAAATGTATTGCATAAATTCGGAAAATACGCAGAGGTTTTGGGTCTAACAAAAATCTCAGCTCAACACCAAAACTTAATAAAACCAGAAAAACTTAAATTTAAGACATAAGTAAAAATTATCGATTAACCTGAATAACAACTCCGAAGCCTCCCAAAAAATGAGGTAGAAACGGAAAATATATTTTTTTTAATTCCCCATAAAATTCGAAGGGCTGATGAAGCAGAACACTTTCCCAAAGTTGGAATTATTTTTTCAAAAAATGGTGTGTTTTATATCACTTAAAAATTGCAAATAACAACTCCGAAGCTAACGACTCTAAAGCCTCTTAACAACTCCGAAGCCTTCTTGCACTTGCTTGTAAAAGGCTCGAAGTCGCATTGAAGGGAAAGAAAACAATTTTTTCGAAGTACCTTTTTTTAAGTTCTTCTTAAACGTCTGCATAAAATCTTGTTCATAGACATTTCTTTCACGAAGAACTTTTCTCATACAAATTTACGAAAAGAAGATGAGTTTAAATTGTAAAAATCAAATTTGTAAGTAATTATTTAAACAAATTTTCAATAATTGGAAAAAATAAAAAATAAAATTTTTTAACGAATGAAAAAAATTAAACGAATTTTCGAACAAAACTTTCAGAAAAATGCAAACAGATTTTCAAAAAAAAATGTGTAGAAAAATTTCAAAATAATTTCGAAATTTATTTAGAATGTGCAGACAACTTTTGTACATTTTAGCAAAATTTCGAATTATTTTGACCCGCTAAGCCTGCCGAACCCAGTTTTAAACCGTTATAATAATGTACTTTAAGTAAAAGAATAATTTAGACACAAATTAGAGGAAAAAATCAATAGTCCAGATCGAACAGCTTTTCCATGTTATAAAGTACATTCTGGTACATATATCTAAGAAAACTGATAACATTTATTGCGTAATTTAGAACTTCAGTTTACTCGCAACTCGGAAAGCAAAATTGAAATCTATTTGCAAATCGCCATATATATGTAACATTATTTATGATAAGAAATAACTAGATGGAAGTTCTGGCGAACGTATTTCTCAATTTTTTTGACATGTTTTTGCAATTATCTCGCATTTTCTGCGTTTAAAGATGCAAATTAATAGAATTCGTTCAAAATTTTTATAATACTAGAATCCACCTCATACGGCAAAGTCAATTTTAAAAATTTAACCAAAATGTTACATTCTTCAAATTAGAACCAAAGGCACATAGACTCCTTCAAATATTAAGTAGTGTATGTATGTATGTATATTTGAACTCTCCCTTTTACGGGTTCGAGGGCCTCCGCTCCCTGTACATATGTTTACATTTCATCCTCAGTCTAGCTTAACCGCTACTTATTTTCTAATGCATCGCCTTATATAAAAACAATAATCTTATTACTACTCTTCTTAAACTACAGACAATGAGCGATCTTCCCGGGCTTCCGTTTTCTCTTAACATCAAATTCATTTAGACCGATTTGAAAATTCAAAATTTTTACTCGTTATTTTCCTTTAAACAGGATTACCCGTTAGGCTCTGCCCTCATCCCTTGCTTTCTCTTATTTCCTCCAGTTTCTTCATCCACATCACTCCCTGCCCATTACCATCCAAGATCCATCTTACACATTCATCCACACTCAACTGCCCATCTTCCTCTCCTGTACACCTCTCTAACACATGTGCCCATGACTCCACTTCGTACCCACATACTCTGCACAGATTGTCCTCTTCATCCATCCAATATCTACAAGCTCTCACTCCTTCTCCCATTCTAAACCGTATCACCCTATTCCATTTGTTTTCCTTTTTCATCTTTTGCAAATATTCTGGTTCCGTCACCCCTTTGACCATCATATACCATCTATTGTACCTAGAATCCATGATCTTTCTCCATCTCTCTTCTCCTTGTCTTACTAATAGCTCTAATTCTATGTTCTGCCAATCCAGAACCCCTTCCTGTATATCACAAACACTCCTCATTTTTTTCCTTTCTTCCTCTCATTTTGAATTTCCCAAATTGCCTCTCGTCTCCTTGTTCCGAACTTCGTCCAAGCATACTTGTGCTATTCTGCTGCCCTCTCCCCTTTTCAGCTTCTCCTCAAACTTCCAGGCTCTCTTAACTTGTCTAGTTACCATTTTTCCCTTCCTAGTTCTTCCCTTATCATGTATCCTGGACAACTCCAACTAACCCCCATTACCCATCTCAGAAATCTCTCATGTATGCCTTCCACTTTCCTATGTTCCTTCCATCCCCAAACCTCCACTCCATAACACAACACCGCCCAAACCAACGCATCAAACAACCATACCCTCATTCTCCAATCGTCCTTGAACCTTCTCTTTCCTATACCCCATACTTGGCCCATTACTTTACTCGCACTTTCGATTCTTTTCCTCACCTGCAGATCGTTTCCCCCTCCTGACTCAAACCAAAAACCTAGGTAACAGAACTCCTCCACAATTTCCACTGTTTGTCCGTCCATCTTCCAAACTAACCTATTTTGGTCTTTCTATTTCTGAAGCACATCACCTTGGTCTTCCGTACGTTCACCGTCAGTTCTTTTGTTCCCACGTACTCTTCGAAAATTCTTATCATTAGGTTCATTCCCTTCTCATCGTCTGCTATTAGAACTACGTCGTCCGCGTATGCTAGTGAGTATAGTTTGCTATTACCCAGGATCGTCCCCCCTTTCCCTTTCTCCTTTAGCTTCTCCTCCAGGTCTGCCAGCAGCAAATTAAAAAGTAGTGGACTCAACGGGCACCCTTGCCTTAGACCTCTTCCTGTCCAGAAAACCTCCCCTTTTTCCCCGCATATCTTCACCCTAATCCTGGTTTCAGTAAAAATTTCCTTTATCCTCTCCACCAGCCCTTCTTCTATTCCCCTCTCTTTCATTGCCTGCTATAGCACTTTTCTATTCACTGAGTCAAAAGCTGCTTTGAAATCTACAAACAAAGCGACTAATTTCCCTCTTTTTCTCCGTAAGTTTCTGTTAACCAAGTAGTTGAGTACGTAAATGTTGTCTAGGGTCCCCATCCCTTTTTTAAATCCCGTCTGGTTGTGTGGGATACTTTGCTTCTCTGCTATCTGATCCTTTAACCTTTTTCTTAGAATTTCTGTGTATATTTTATAGCCCACTTGCATGAGAGTGATCCCTCTGTACTCTTCTACCTTCTTACCCTCCCCTTTCTTAACAAGCGGTACTACCAGCCCTGTCATCCACTCCTCCGGCCACCCTTCTCCTTTCCAGACCTTGTTGCATATCCTCCACATCACTTCCCTAATCCCTTCTCCTCCATACTTTATAGCTTCGTTCTCCATACCATCCTCTCCTGTGGCCTTGTTTCTTTTCAGTCTACCTATCGCCTCATTCACTTCTTCTCTTGTTATTTCGTTCTCTTCCTCCATTTTTCCTTGGACTGTCTTTCTATTTTCCCCTTTGATCCTGTTTTGTTCTCCCCCTAGCAGACCCTTGAAATAATCCGTCCATTCATCCATTTCCATTTCTTCATACACACCCTTCCTTCCTCCTCTTTCCCTGTTTATCACATCCCAGACCCTACCTTCTTTGATTGCTTTTTCCACTTCTTCCTTGTATTTCGCCTTTCCCCTTTGCTTTTTCCCTCCCAGCATCTTCTCATGTTCTCTTTTTCTCCTGTTGTACTCCGCCTTCTCTATTTCTCCTTTCCTCCATTTTCTTACAGACTCTTCCATTCTCTCCTTACTCTCCCTGCATTCCTCGTCCCACCAGCCTCTCTTTCCCTCTTCTCTTCCTTCTTTTGTACCTATCTCATCCTTCACCTTCTCAATCGACCCTTTCAACCTTTCAATTAACGAATCTACTCCCTCCTCCTTTTCATATTTAACATTCTCCTTTTCCATCTTCTGTTCAAACACTTTTAATTTATCTACCCCCCAGACTCCCATTTTCGTGTTCCTTTCCCCCCCTCTTTCCTTTCTCCCTCTGCCACGCTTATGGACGCCACCTTTCAGTGTAGCTATTACTGGGAAGTGTTCTGACCCTATCTCATTCCCTACATTCATACTGCATATCATATTACTCATTCTTTCTTCCGCCAGGATGTAGTCTATTATTGTTTCTCTCTTACCTATAAATGTAATCTCTCCTTTCTCATCTGCTTTCATGTTGCCATTACATATAAACCATCCGGTTTCTCCTATTATGTCTAGTAACCTCCTCCCCTCCCGGTATATCTCCCTATGTTTGGAGCTCCTTATATATGCCTCCTTTTCTTCATCCCAAGTCCCTCCCCCTTGCTCGCCAGTCCAGGCATTTAAGTCACCTCCTATCAAAACCAATTCTTCCTTCTTTTCCTCCATCCACCTCCTTATTACTCTCCAACCTTCCTCTTCCCCTCTTCTTCTATATACACAAACCACCGCTATTTCGACTTTCCCTATTACAATCCTTCTTACCATTGTTCCCTCCTTTTCTTCCCTGTCCTGCTCTGTTTTACCTTTTACTGCCAGTTCTTTTCTCACCCCTGAGACCATGCCGCCCATTCCTCTACCTTTAAGGTGTTCCTTCCTTGCCTCTTGCATTGTCCACACATACCCTTTAGGAAACAACCTTTTCATCCCCTTCCAATCCTTTTCATCCGCCCAGGTTTCACTCATCATAATCACATCCCAATTTTCTAACTCCCGCCAGAAACCTTCATTCTTGTTCTTCAAGCCTGACACATTCCAGAAAGCTATTTTCACTTTTTTCTCCTCCCTTCCCTCCCCTATCCTCCTTACTTTTCTTCTGCCTTGCTTTTTGGAAACCCGTCTGTTTGCTCTCTAGCCTCTTTTGTATCTTTTGTATATTTGCGCCGTAATAACGGTATCTTTGTTTGTTCTCCTCCACTCGTCTTGAAAGTGAAATATGACAAACATTTTTATAACTTCTTCACACGACAATGAATATTTTCTATACTATCGCACTATTATTGTATTTGCTAAGGATTTTGATAATTGATAACTGTATTTATTTAATAAATTTATTAAGAAATGGAATTACTTTTTAAATAATGTGCAATGTTAGAATCTTTTCTCCCTTTAACTTAAACGTTCTCCTAGAATTCAAGATACTCTAATGAAGCTCAGTTTATCATCTTATGATGAAAAAATATTATAATGATATAAAAATAATCTCAGATAATAAAATTTTTAGAGTAAAATAAAATTCTGCTCTAACGTACTCTCGAAATCTAAATTAGTAAAATTTTACTTATTGCTAGTGAAATTCTACTACTACAGGGAAAGAAAGTTGAACAAGTCAAGATTAGCAGGAAACCACTATTCGCCTAAATAAATTATATAAATTTATTCAGGACTGCATATATTAATTGAAAGATTTTTATATTAATTCGAAATTCGTAAAATAGAAACGTTTAATAAAAGAACGTGATTTTAAAACTTTTCAGTAGACTAGTAAGTCACATAATCGTGAATCATATTACGTCACCTTCACAAATACCAAAAAAATGGGAAAACAAGATTTATTTACACACCTGTTATATTCTATCTTACACAAGTCATGTACACAAATTCAAATCGAAAACAACCGACGAAAGAAATTAAAAATTTTCGTTTAGCTTATATTTTTTCAAAAGACACATTATATGATCAAAAAATATGTCGATTTCATGGCACGTAATTGACGTCACCAAACTAGCAATTTGGGATGCTATTATCCTGTTTTCCATAAATTTCCCTTTCTTCGTTTTCCCTCCGAAATGAGAATGAAATTTGAAGAACCCACTGAGAAAATCCAAATATTTGTCGTTGAAATTTCATTCTCTTAAAATGAAAAGTCCACTGTTATATTTTTGGTTCAGAATTCATCTCAGTTGGTTAAAAATTCTACTATCAGATGTGACATTTAAATATAATGTGATGAAAAATGTAACATTTATTCACATAACATTTTATTATTTAAGGAAAGCAAGAAGTATTTAGCAGAATTACAATCTTCATTTGACATGAGCAAAAGTAAATTACTTTTAAATATCAATCAAAATTTGTATTTTTACAACAGGAGAAAATTACCTTTTTTCAATCTTTTCATTGCATTATTTGAATTTGAATAATTATAATTGAAAACCAAAACTTATCAACAAATTCTATTCAAAATTGACACTAAAATCTTAAATTGGTAAAGGATCATTACTTTAACGTTTTCGAAGCTTGAATATTTGGAATAATATCAAATTGATATTATTTTTAATGGAACAATCACAAATTAGGAACTTTTACAATAAAAGTGAAACATATGCAATTGTATTCTAGGTTTACGATTTTTTTTTTAATTGTAAATTGAACTTACCCACCAGAGAAGAGTACAAGTACATGACATTGAATTCATCCAAAAAAATACATAAAAAAGTGAGATATCCTATCTTGTGCATTGCGTAAAAAAGTTCAATTCGTTATAAGGAATTTCACTACAGAAAAAAAATTTGTCTTGGATTGAAGAAACCGTTTCTCCAAGACAATTTTTCTCATTCGATTAGGAAATAACTCAAAATCAAAAAAAAAATTCACAGTGAAGTAAAAAACTTCATGTGAACAAAAAACTTTTTTTTCAGTAAAAAAAATTCTTCGAATCAAAGAAACTTTCCTTTGACTCAAAGCCAATGATTTTTGTTTTGTTATTTAAAAGAAGTTTTTTGGGATAAAATGCTTTTTTTCTAAGTTCATATAGTATCCATGTTAATAATTCTTAATGCTTTATCCTATCAACAGTTTTTAAGCACATTCTTATGATTTGTCATTATACCACCAGGATCTCCTTGGGTTTCTAAGTCTTCATTAATTTAATTTTTAATACAAAAATGTTCAATTTATAAATATTCATTCATCGGAGTAGCCGTATAGAAGTACAGCAAATAAAATTATTAATTATTATCATTATAGCATGCACAAACGTGATTGCACCTACGTAAAATTGAATAAAAATTATCAATATATTTATAATTTTGCGAAAATGATGACCAGAGAAGAAAGTGTTCAAATAAAAATTTCATAATATGAAAAGTCGATTATTTATTTATATGTGAAACAGTATGAAAGAATTAACAGTTTTTATAAAACAAAACTCTCAATTGTTAAAAAAAATTCCATTTGTTTACATTTTTCGAGAAATCTTGGAAATGTAGGGTTTTCTCGACCTAACTACATACTTAATAATTGATGGAAGTGATACATTTTGTTCAAGATGTAATTAGATGTTCAAACAATTATTAAGAAATTATTTGTGACTATTTTTAAAAGGCGTAGAAGATTCTAGTTTTTCTAGTCTCTTCACACTTTATCATTTATTATGAAGAAGTTATACCTTAATTATTCACACAATTCAATTGTTCAAAAAATATTTGTATAAGGACCGAAATAGCGTGAATGAATTCCAAATAATAGAATTTTCTTAATGTGTTGTAGTGAATAAGAATGTATACAAATGGAAATAGTTTGAACAGTTAAAGAATATCTTTAACAAAAAATATTCCTCCTAACATTTATTGAATGTGAAATTACTTTTTAAAAATAGGAGCTTCTCGTACTTTGGTAGAAAAGAAAATTGAAATAATTATAATTTGTTTCAACGATTGAAAGAAAACCTAGCGAACAAACACTATTTTTAACATTCAATTGCTATATCATTAATTTCTAAAAATATTGACTTTTGATGATTTACGGGCGATATTAAAATTTTTAAGGAATAATAATTGTTTAAATAATGTTGAATTTATTGGGAAATTCTCGAAAACTTTTGTCACTCATCGAATATGAAAAATGCAAGCTGAAAATTACTTTCAAAAGCATGAATGCTCTGGCATGAATTTTATTCAAAAATGCTATTTTGCGTTTCTCAGCATTTTTCGGGCACAGTCCAAAGTGGTTGGGGCTTGTAATTTCAATGTTATCATATAAATTTTATTGCATGTTAATTGAAAAAATATGGGGAGCCTTGCCTTTATAAAAAAAAGTTTTCTGGAGACCCTAAAAAGTACATGCCTAATGCTTCGATAATTTTCTGAAATTCAATACATTTTTAAAGTTTCATTTTTTCATCATTACCTAACAAATTTTCTGTTTTCTTTCTTCGATCAACTTTAAACTGAATTAATGGAAATCACGAACAAAATTCAAATATTTTTGGCATAAGACTCTACTATATTATAGTTTTGGTTCAGTATTCTTTTTGGTTTGGTCTTGAAAATTAATTTTTTTGGTTGAAACTTCATTTGTTTTGGTTGATGATTCAACTATTTTATTGATAATCCAACTTTTTTGGTTGAATTCAACTGCTTTGTATTCCAACTTGAAATGTCTTCCGGTAGAAATATCAACTTCTTGGTTCAAAATTGAATTACTGTTTATAAAATTAATCTTGTTTCGCTTGAAGATTCATTATTTGAGTTTGAAACTCGATCTTTGCTTCGAAAATTTAAGTGGATTGTAGAAAATGTTATCTTATTGGCTTCATACTTCAACAATTGGGTTGAGAATTACCTTTTTTTGGAAGCTCTTATTTTTGGTTAAAAATTCAAATATTTTTATAATAGTTCATTTGTTTGGAAAAATTTAACCGTTCTGTAGAAAACTAACTTTTTTGTCAAAAAATTATATTTTTGGGTTGAAAATTCAGCCATATAGAGATGATTCAACTTTTTCTCTTCAAAGTTCAACTAATTTTTCGAAAATTGATATATTTTGTTGAAAATTCGTCTCTTTGGGTAAAAATTCATCTTCCTGGTTGAACATTTAACTTTTTTTCAAGTTTGAATTCACGGATTTTTGTTGTTATTTTACTTGTGTAGAACTCATGGAATCTTTGGAAACGAAAGAATTTTTTAAAGAATTTTACAAATAAAAATTCTGTAATTATGATTACTTTCACAAGAAATTTCTTCAATTGGGAAGGTTGAAAAATTAAACTTTGCCTTTTGCTTACAATATCATCCAAATTAAAAAATTTCCGGTCATACGTCTTTTAAATTTATAAATTTTCATCAATTATGTAAGTTTTTATTGATTTTTTTGTTCGAATTTGAAGTTTTCAATTTAAATTGCAGAACTCTAAATTGTAAATATATAAAATTAAAATGCTTTCAGTTGTGAAAATTTCCAATTAAAAATGATGCATAATTGAAGTTGTACAATAAAAAATGCTGTCATTTTGATGCTTGATATTCGAAACTTCTTCAATTTAGTAGATTTATAATTGAAGGCTTGACTTTTGATCATCAAAATCATGAAAGTTTCGGAATTTTTATTTATATGTCAATTGTAAATCTTCAAAAATGAAATATTAATAAAAATACATTCAGAATAGTGCTGTTTTGAAAAGATGTTTAAAATTTCAGATGAAGACATAAGTAAGACACAGAATTTCGAAACGTATTTTAAGAGCATCTTATTATGGTATGAAATTCCAAACTAACTTAATTATTTCTTCCTTTTCTCCTAATTTTTGCTGTGCTGAAATCATTCATTTAATAAAAGCTATTGTTACGTCTTAATTAACATAACTTACCTTATATTTTATTAAATGAAAGATGGTTCCTCGTTTCAGATTTTGATATTAATTAAAAAACTGGGATGAGGATAACTACGGTCTACAGAAATAAATTAATAGGATTTGAATATAAATTAATTGAAGTTTATTCCAACAATAGCAATTTCACTGACATGAAGTACAAAAAAGTTGATTTTAGATTAATGCAGCTGGAGTACTCTTGTTCTGACTTGCCTCTTCTCGTTTAGTTTTAGTCCACCTTAAACAGGGATGACTAGTTAAACAAACGATAGAGTAAGAGAAATGAAACGAGAAAGCGAGATAATTTACTACTTACTTATTTGTGGTTGATGTGTTGCACCCTGTTGCCGGAGCTCTTTGTGGGACCCGTAGGGGGCGAGTATACAAGAATGGAGGCTGCGCTGACTAGGTCAGTGGATCTGGGCCTCCGTCGTTCTTTGTTGCAGGTGGTCTATTGTATTTCGATCTGACGCTCCCGCACAGAAGTTAGATTTCAAGAAGAGGTTGACGGCCCGAGTATTTGGGACCGGAGTTTAGGGTTTCGACGAATTTGATTGTAGTACTGGGTGTGGTTCTTTAATGATGGAGTGTCTAAACTGGGTAGACTGGTTGAACTTCCTAAAACTGAGTAGACTGGTTAAAGTCCCTAAACTGACTTCCTGCTTCCAAATCTGCTGTATTTATTCATGAGATCCCTTCTAAGATTCCCGTAGGGGTGAGTGGTATTAGAAGTAGGGATTCATCATGGTTCCAATCATCGTTGATAATTAATTCTGTAAATGAGTGGTAGGGATATAATTATCCAATGGGCATCGAGATTTTTATGCATGCCCATATACGGAAAGTGTCGCAGTAGCTAGGATGCACTATATCCCTTTCTAGTCCAAAGGGTTAATTGATAGGATAGCCAATCAGTGATGAGGAATCGTAATGTCCCCAAATATGGAGAATGGGGCAGTTACCAAATATATGGTATCCCTTCCTAGATGACAAAGGCTGAGATATTCTATTATGTAGAGGGGCATAAGGTTTGCGTGTCTTCTTTGTCAGAGGTTCACCCTCCTTCAACTGTCACCTTGATTGAGATATTTATTGCTTTTGTACCGAGGATGCTGGTGTACGTTGCATCGGCAGGATTAGGTCAAGATGCTTAAATCATGTAGATGAGTAGTATAGGTACCAGCATTTTGTAAACGTATGGGGTTGAGAATATGGTCTGTTCATAAGGTTGGCTTGCTGATTAATTTATAGCTCTTCAATTAATGTGTGTTTGATGGCTGTGTTAGTTCTGCAAATTTATGTAGCCCGCTCATTTTAGTTTAATGTACTGTATATGTGCTGTAGTTACCGGCATTTGAAAGTGTATAGGATTGAAGATGTGGCTAGTTCTCATGGTTGCTTCGCTGATTAATTTTTGGTCCTTTGATTATTATGTGCCCATTTCTTGTGTTGGATAGGCGAGATTTTTATGTGCATCGCTTATTTTCGTTTACTGTGCTATGTTAGTGCTATAGGTACCAGCATTTTGTAAGCGTATGGGAAACAAAATGCAGCTTGCTTTTCTGGTCGCCTTGTTGATTAATTTATGTGTTTTTGATTAGCGTGTGCCTCTTTGTTGTGCGAAAAATTGATGCGTATAACTCATGGTCCATTGCGTTGTTCGTTACAAATCCGTTCTTCACGAATGATTTTAACAATGTCGGGTTTGTTTATAATATGATTTTGACACTAATAATTGGATATTGGATATGATATTTCAGCTTGTTGTTTTATTATAGAATATAAATGTTATGTAGTTATAATCAATTGAATATAAATGTTATATAGTCATAATTTATTGAATATGAATGTTATGTAATAATAATCTATTGTTTATAATTATATATTATTATTATAAAAGTCGCGGGACGTGACACTATTTCTAAATTGAAAAAGTTACAATTAAAAACTCTTCAATTATAAAAATGAATAATGAAAAAATAAATATTTCGATGAGTTTGCAGATTAATGGTCAAGTGTTAAATTCAAAATCAGTCAAGATGAAGAGATTTCGAAAGTAAATCATCAAACATCAAAGTTTAAATTTTATCCTTCCAAATTAAAGATATTTCGAAGGAACAACTTATAAAAATCACTGCAAAGCTGTATATATAAAAATTATTTAACTTTCATAATTTGGAAAAGAAAAAGTCGATTCTTCAATTCTAGATCTTCCGAATTGAAGATATTTCGAATGTCAAGCATAAAGTTACACCATTCTTAATATTTAATCCTAAAACCTGTAAAATTTTGAATAATAATTTTCAAAATGAAAAACTCTAATTTTAATGATTTAAAAATTCCCATATTTTGAATATCTTACAAAGCAAACGTTGAATATTTAATTCGATATCTTTCAAATTGAAAAAATTAAAATATTATTATCAAGATTTGAAATTTGAACCTCTATTATTTTGACCTTTGGTTTATGTGACGTTTATAACATTTTTGGCGCATGAAAAGGCAATATAGTGAAATTTTTGAAAAAGCTACGTCACCTACATATGCATATGTTAACAAACTATTCCCTACATTAATTCTATTTTACCGTAATTTATTTCCGTGAAAAAAGTAAGAGTAAGGTGTCATGAAATTTAGTTTTACTTTATAATCTGTTTACTTAATGGTACGAAGGTGTTATCACGTTTGCGCATCCGAAAATGATAATAATTATTTTTATTTCATGCACTTGAAAATGGCTACTTCAAAAATGAATAATTATAAATTACACATTTTTGTACTAAAAATTATTTCAATAAGAATTTAAAAACCAAAGAAGATCCTGATGGTATCGTAACGAATCATAAAAATCTACTTGAAAAAATGTTATGCCGGATAAAGCATCTAGAATTATTAATACAATTGCTACATACACTCGAAAAATATTCATTGATCCAAAGAAACTTTTTTTGAATAAAGGAAGAATTGCATTGGCTGTCTGAATATAAACAGCGGTATTCCACTGTGCGATAGATTTAAAAATAAAAATTTGCTAAGAAATTATGAAAAAAAAATAAAGCTTCAAAAATGTATTAAATTTTTAAAAATAAGAACCGTTGCACAGTGAGGAAAAAATGATACTTTTGGTTCAAAAATGACGTACAGCGCACAAATATTGACCGATTTGGACAAAAAAAGAAATTGAAAAAAAGCTGATAAAAATTCTAAGAGAGTTGTCTAGCTTGATTTTCAAATGCTCTTTAATAACAGGAAAGCCTAAGTTTCATAGAATAACATCAGTCAAAATATTATAGAATTAACAAAAAAATTTGTTATAAATCAATTATTTTTTGACAGAATGTCTTTTACGATTTTTCATAATTTGACGTTTTTTTAAAGTTATATTGCAAGAAATTTGGATAAGAACAATATTATAATGAAAAAACGTTTTTTTTTTAAGATGATAATTGTTCATGTTATAAACAAATGTATTAATCTGACATTTTTCGATAGAAAAATTTGTTTTTTCTCATGTCAATATTTAAAATTAGAAACTTCACGATAATTTGAGTAAAATGTATAATTTGTTGATTTATTTTATGATTTTTTTCAACAAAAACATTATCCGGGCATTCGACGTCAGAAAAATTTGTTTTCTTCAATTTCAGTCCTTTCAGTTGGGAACTTCAAGACAATTTCAGCAAGATTCATAATTAGTTGATAAATTTTATGATTTTTCAAAACAAATTTAGTAAAGAAATGCAATAATCAGGTTTATAAAAATTTTGTTTGTTCATTATATAATATTGTAACATCTAAAACTGATGTTAAATTGTCATGAAGTTCCCAACTTGAAGGACTGACATTGAAAAAAAACTAATTTTTCTGCCGAGCAATGCCCGAATAGTATTTTTTTCAAATCATAGAATTAATCAACAAATTATGAATTTTGCTAAAATTATCATGAGGTTTTTAAATCAAAAAATGGACATAGGAAAAAAAAAAAGAACTTTTCTGTCGAAAAATGCCCGATCAATGCATTTTTTTATTAAATTTGTTTAATATGTAAACAATTATATACTTAAGAGAAAATTTCATTCCATTTTTTTTATTCTTCAATATTATAACAGTTGAATTTTGAACAAAAACTATTCAAACATCAACCAAATAGTGGTACTGAAGTAGATAGACCGATGTCTGGCCATAACGGCGTCGACCACTGCTGTGAGCGGTCAGTGGTACGAGCCGCTATGGTCAGACGTGGCAAGACAGGTTAATTATAATTCGATATTTTTATTCTGGTCTCTAACAAATGAGGCAATAGAGAGAGAAGAAGAAAGTTTTGACTGAAAAATATGAATTTTTTACAAAATACATGAATTTTCAACTGGAAAAAATCAATTTTTATTTAAAAATATAAAGGTTCTACCAAACATACAATAGTAATATTGTTAGTTTGAAAAATTATTACTCAAAGAATTTGCAACAAGACTTATGAATCCAAAAGATGATTTTTCAACCCAGAAGATTAATTTCCTGAAAAAGTGAAAAGTTAAGTTTTCAGCCAATAAGCCAAATCTTAAAAAAATGAATTTGCAAGAAATTAGTTAAAATTTCAAAGAAGTTGTTCAGTTATCAACCGGAGAAGATGAATTTTGTACCAAACTTTTCGCTGATCAAATTTGTTAAATTATTCTATCAATTAGTTAAGTTTTAACAATTCCTATTAAGAAGGAGTGACAAAAAAATCTATGAAATAAAAAAAAATCGATGAGAATCGTGATATTTACCAATTATATTTGATAACAGATTTTAAATTTGTCCTACAGGGAAAAATTGAAGAATTTTTAAACTGAAGTTTTGCGGTAACCCTGCAATAATATTCCTGTTAGTAATTTATTTGCTTTGTATTTATAATTATATTGATTTTTCTTTTGCAAATTTTTTCTCTAGAAGATTATATTTTCAGCTATAGAATTTATTATTCGCTTGAAAATTTAACAGTTTTGTTGAAAAGTCATTCTTTTTGGGTGAAAATTCAACTATTTCATAGAAAATTTACTTTTTGTTGAAAATTCGTCTTTTTGGGTTGAAAAATCAGTATCTCTGTAGAGACTTGACTTTTTCAAAACCTATATTTCACTTTTGAATAGTAAAACTAAAATCTTTGTTTGGATAAGAATTCAAATTTTTTTATCTTATTTTTTCATTTGAATATTCATTTTTTAGTAGAAATTTCACTCTTCTTGGATAAAAATGCAACTAATTGGATTAAAATTCAATCTTTTTCAAATTTTTCTTCTTGATTTGGATATTCATCTGTTTCATTGAAAATTTCATCTCACTTGGGCAAAAATGCAACGGTTTATTTGGGAATTATTCTTGCTTGCTTGAGGATTCAACTATTTCAGTTTAAAATTTTGGTTAAGCGACTTTTTTGAGAAATCACATTTTCGTTGAAGATTCATTATTCTTAGTTAGAAATTCATCTCTTTGGTTGAAAGGATAACTATTTTGTTGAAGATTGATCTTTTTTAACTGAAAATTCAAGTGCGTGGGTGCAAGCTGAACTACTTTGTTGATTTTTTTTTGATAGAAGGTTTATTGAAAATTGACTAACTTTTGTTGAAAATTAATTTGTTACTGGAAATTCCATTTTTACACAGAAAACTCGCCTCTTGGCTTGAAAGTTCAACAGTTCAGGTAAACATTTTTCTTCATGACTAAAAAATATTTATTTGTTAAAATTCGTCTTTGTGGTTTCAGAATTCATTTTCTGAACGAAATTTCATATTTTCTGGTTGGAATATCAACTATTGCACTTTATCATTGAAAATTCCTGTTTTCAGGTTGGAAAATCATGTTTTTAGGTTGAAAATTCAATGATTTGGTGGATAACTCAATTATTTTGTTGAAAATTTCAGTATTTTGTTCAAAATTTTATTATTTTTTTGCAAATTTAACATTTATGTTGTAAATGCGAGTATTTTATTAAAAAATCATGTTGAATGGTAGAAAAGTAATTTTTTTGTTTAAAATAAAAAGTTTCCTTCTACAATTCAGATACAGTTATTTTAACAAATTCCCTGTTTTTTCCTGCTTCAATTCAGAATCAAAAATCTTTTCGAAAGTTCCACGTCCCAAATTGAAATTGTTTTAATTTCAAACTCAAATTGTTATTATATTGGATCGTTTCTTGTTACAACTCACAATTATATTTTTTTTTCAAAAATCCCCTCTTCCAAGTCAGAATTATAATTCTTCTTGAACACACAATCCGAATTTAAAAATTTTTCTGAATTTATAAATCTTTAAAATTCAAGAACTTAAAATAGTTACTAGTCAAAGTGACAGAAATTTGAATTGTAACCTTCAAAATTTAAGAGCTTTTAATTTTTACTATTCTAATTCACCAACATTTTTTTTAAATTTAAATATCTTGAATCTGGAAGATTTCGAGTTGAAAACTTGGCTTTTAAACTTCAATATCATGAAAATTTAAGAATTATATTTATTCTTGTATCTTTGAAATTGAATAGTTATCAATTGTAACTCTACAAAATAATAGAGCTAGAAATATTACATTTTTTCAATAATATTTTTAGTTCCTTAATATGATAATATTAACTAATATTAATATTATTAATATATATAAAAATTCTTCAACTTTCATAATTCCGAAAAGCGAAAGTCGAGTTTCAAATTCCAGATCTTCCAAATCGAAGACATTTCAAATGTAAATCTCAAAATTATAGCATTTTTAATTTTTAATCTCGAGATCAGAATCCGGAATGAAAAGCTAAATGTGATAAATTGATAAATTACAAATAAATTTTTGTTAATAATTAAAAATATTTAATTTGCCAAAATTTCATTGAACAATTAGTTTTATATAAATATTATTCTTAGATAAATATTCTAATAAAGGAGGTAGGAGGTGTGAATATAACAAGTTCATTTATTAATTGGAAATTTCGTTTAGAGATAAGTATTATTTCAATCGATGACTATTAATAATTATTGTCAAATTTAATATAACCGTGAGGTGTATCTTAAAGTTTAAAGATTTGTCTAGATTCCTAGGCAAAAGGAATTTTTATAATAATTGAATCATTCATTTTGAATTAATTGATTAATAAATTATTTGCAATAATATAGATGAATTATATTAATTTAATTTTCAGCAATATTTTTTTTTAGTTTCTAAACAATTTTTTAAATAAAAAAAATTTGATTTTAAAGCCAAAATTTTTGAAGGCAAATTACCCTTTTTATGGTCGTTCAACTTGGCCAAGTCAAACTTCAACTCATATTTTAGTATAATCTCATTTATTTGATTGAAATTATTGATTTTGAACACAACTGGTTATTGGTTTCGCCAATATTTTCTTAGACTTAAAATTCAACTCTATTTTATTATTTTTCAATTTTTTTCGAATTGTAAATGTTTTTCTTTTATTTAAACAAGCTTTCGAATGAAAAATAATCTTTTTTTCGTAGAAAATTAATCTTGTTGGTTGGGAGCTTATCTTTCGGGTTGGAAACCCATTTCCTTAGTAAAAAATTAGTTTTTTGTTGATTGAGAATCAATGTTTTCAACTGCAAATTTAACTATTTCACTTTTCGTAAAAAAAAAAATTTTTAATGAAAATTGAGAATTGAGATATTCGATTTTTATGTGAAAATTTATGTTCAATTTAAATAATGCAACGGAAATATTGAGGTCAAATAAAAATTGTAATATTCTATTTTACGCATATTTCTGACATCCTTCTTAGCGCTACAACTGAAACTGAATTCATCATTATAAATGGGTTAGGCACACTTTTTTTTTTAATTTTTCAAATTATCCTATAATTATTGTAGAAAAGCGATAACAATTTATTCTTTCGAAATATTTGAGACTTACCTATGCAGTCCTGCATAAATTTATATATTTTCTTCAAGTAAATAGTAATTTTGTACCCACCTTGACTTGCTCACTTTTCTTTCATTGAAGTAGGAGAATTTCACTAGCAATTCGTAAAATTTCACCAAGTTAGATTTGAAGAGTAGATTGAAGCCGAATTTCATTTTACCGTCCAAATTCTATTATTTGACTATCTTTTCAATAATTTATTCATTATATATATATTAATTATCATCTAACAAATTATTTTTTTACTATTTTTAAAGGGATTTTCCTGTTGAACTAAGAAAACGCAGTTAAAGAAACAACTTCTTGGATTTGAACATAACTTTTCTGTGGGTATCGGGTTATCAAAAAATTTGAACAAAATGCTGTCTCTTTATGTTCTTTATGTTCTGTTATATGTAAATTTTTCAATGTTATCGTGCATGAAATGTCGATAGAGAGATGTCTTGTGATATCCAAATTTTAAAGTTCGAAAAATCAAATTTTAAAAAATATAGACTTGTAGAGAATATCAAAATGGACCTTTCTTCTATCTAAAGTTTTTCTTCTCGATGTATATTTTTAATAATAAAATTGAAAAAGTGGGAAAAAAATTTTCTCAAATTCAATTATTTTTTAAAACGTAAATCCTCTTTACTCAGGCAAATATGATTGAAACTGTTCGAAATTTGGTACACACATGCAAAATACCCTAGCGATGCCTACAAGATGAAGAAAAAAAGTCAAAACTGCCAATTGTTTAATAATAATTAATTGCAAATGGAGATCTGATGGTAAGCACGTTTTTTTAGCTTCGGCAAAGAAAAGTATTGAGGGAACTTTGGAGTTGAAACAACTTCCAGTGAGACATTTGTTTTTTACTATTGAAGGAAGATTTCTGGAAATTTTTAGAGCAATTAATTGAAAATTGGCGAAAATATCCATTTTGTAAGAAAGTAGGCGACGCCGTCTACGACTCTCCTTAGCGGATTCAAACTCTTCTTAACGTTAGTAGTCTCACCTGTACTCTTCTGTAAACATAAAGGACTCGTCTTTCCATAATTAAACATTAAAAAACCTGCCCCTTCCCCAATTAATAGAAAATCCACTGCTTTAAACTTTTCGACATTTCGTTGTTTTCAGTGAATTAGCAAATAACTAAAAATATAAAAATTTGTGCTTCGCAAGTTGTTCCACCCTTTACTTTGTTTTCTTCTCTTTTGTAATAGGGAATTTAAACAAACCGTCTAGTGTTTTTGTTTTGATTTTCAAGCCTCCTCTTTTCTCGGAATTTAATTCGTATTCAGACAGGCAAAAATGAAAATTCATTATATTTCATTGTTTCTCGTTGAAAAAAAAGTTGTTTCTCTGCAGTCGCAATCACGTTATTTCAAATTGTGCTTTAGAATTTCGGTTTTTTTGCAAAAAAATTTTGTTGCTTCGTTTGTATTCTATTGTCGTGTGAAAATGGAGAGAAAAAGCAAAAATAGTGATAAAAGTGCGTTAAAGAAATCAACTCGCAAACGTTCGACAGATGAAAAATCGTGGAAACGAAATATAAAAAAAACGTCTTGCGACCAGGTTTTTTTTTTCTTTAACACTCTTTTTATCAACTTCATTTTATAGCCTTATTTTTATTGTGTAATCGTTTTTCGCTTCAGGGAAAAGAGTATACATCTCTCTCAGGAAAAATCGTTGCAGAAAAAGTATTTGCTGCCGTTCAAAATTACTGTCCCAAGAAGTGTTTCGAAGATGTGTCCGAAGATCGTCAGCGGCTGTATTTTGACAAATTTTGGAGAAGCGGCGGGTATGAAGTTCAAAATGTGAAACTGGAATCAACAATGACTTCGAAACGTTCAGCGGAATCGAGACCGGAATCAAACCAAAAGGAAATAAATCGTTGGTCGTATGCGTTTCAAGATATTTCTGGAGAAACTACGGTTTGCCGGCAATTTCTGTTAAATCTTTTGAAAGTTACTAAATCACGCTTCGAAACTGTCCAGAAAAAAGTACTGCGAAACGAATCTCAAGGAGATTTACGTGGGATGCACTCAAATCACTCCTTAAAATTAACCAAAGGAATGAATGTTATAATTCAAGAGCATTGTGATTCCTTGCCTAGTTCAGAAACGCATTATACTGCGTCTTCTTTAAAGTATTTTGACAATCCTGAACTGACATTCGAAATTTTTTCTGATTTGTTTCGTGAATTTTACCTCGACAAAACGGGAAACGAGTCAATGCCATTAAGTATCTCGACCTACAAGCGGTACTTCAATGAAAATGTCAGTTACACATTTCAGAAGCCAAAAAAAGACGTTTGTAATGAATGTTTTCAACATGAACAAAATAACACTACGAGTATAGAGCACGAGAAACACAAATCTGAGGTAATTAATTACCGAAAAATTCGAAATTCAATGTTGTCCGAGAAAAACGTTTTGCTCATGGAATTCGATTATTCACAAAATTTGCCATCGCCGAAAATACCCGCAAACGAGCAATTTAACAAACGCTTGTTTTGGCTTCATGTTTTCAATGTCCACGTTTTTAATGATGGGGGAAAACGAAGTTACATGTTCACGTTTTTAGAAGGAAAATTCAAAAAAGGGGCCAGTACTGTTTGTAACTTTCTCTTGCATGTGATTGAAAAAGAGCTCGCGTTAAATTGCTATAACAAAATATTTTTATTTTCGGATAGTTGTGGCGGACAAAACAAGAATTATCTTTTTTTGTCGTTTATGTCTCTTTTATCCCACCGATTCCAACTCGAAATTCAACATTTGTTCCCTGTCAAAGGTCATTCCTATTGTCAGTGCGACCGCAATTTTGGACTGTATGGACGTAAAAAAGGTAATAAGCAAGTAGTCGAAACACCTATCGAATATATCGGAATGATCAGGTCAGCGAAAAATCCGGAATTTATCATGATTGACGATTTCGACACAATGAAAGATTTTGATATCGCATTCGAAAAAGTAGGAAAGCTACCCCCAAAGGTTTTCAAATACGAAACACGGTAAAAATAATGTACAGTCCGAACATGTCAGTTGAAGTTTACGAAAAGTATGACGGTATTCCGAAAAATTTTTCACTTCAAATGACATGTCAATTTGACAAGCTACTCGAGTGTCCTAAACCGAAAAGCATCGGAATCACTAAAGAAAAACTGAAAGATGTAAAATGTTTGTTGAAGTATTTAAGTCAGTCTGGAAAGGATTTTTACGAAAAATTCTTTCAAGAAATAGTTGTAAGAAATGCGAAAGATCAGGAAGACTGAAATAACGAAAAGTAAAATGAGAATAATCGAGTATTTTCAGGTGGCACAAATTTGAGATATAATAACTGTTCATTTTTGCCTGTCTAAACGCGCTTTATAATTTAAAAGTAGACTAAAAGCAGAAGAATTCAGAAAAAATTGCGACTTTCTAACTCTATTTTAAGGAAAAATGGCTATAAACATTAATAAATTCTTCAAACAATTTATTCAAACATCTAATTATCAGTGTAAATTAATATTTCATGTATTAGAAATTCACAGACGAAAGGGAACAAAACAAAGGAAAGGGTGGAACACTTGCGAAGCACAATTTTTTCTATTTTAAGTTATTTGCTAATTCACTGAAAACAACGAAATGTCGAAAAGTTTTAAGCAGTGGATTTTCTATTAATTGGGGAAGGGGCAGGTTTTTTCATATTTAATTATGGAAAGACGAGTTCTTTATGTTTACAGAAGAGTACAGGTGAGACTACTAACGTTAAGAAGAGTTTGAATCTGCTAAGGAGAGTCGTAGACGGGGTCGCATACTTTCTTACAAAATGAATATTTTTGCCAATTTTCAATTAATTGATCTAAAAATTTCCAGAAATCTTCCTTCAATAGTAAAGAACAAATGTCTCACTGGAAGTTGTTTCAACTCCAAAGTTCCCTCAATACTTTTCTTCGCCGAAGCTAAAAAAACGTGCTTACCATCAGATCTTCATTTGCAATTAATTATTATTAAACAATTCGCAGTTTTGACTTTTTTCTTCATCTTGTAGGCATCGCTAGGGTATTCTGCATATGTGTACCAAATTTCAAACAGTTTCAATCATATTTGCCTGAGTAAAGACGATTTAAGTTTTAAAAAATAATTTAATTTGGGAAAATTTTTTTCCCACTTTTTCAATTTTATTATTAGAAATGTACATCGAGAAGAAAAACTTCAAATAGAAAAAAGGTCTATTTCAATATTCTCTAAAAGTCTATATTTTTAAAAATTTTATTTTCCGAACTTTAAAATTTGGATATCACAAGACGATTGGACAATTCTTTTTCACGTTTTCGAGCGCTCGCCCGGTTCTTGCATCCTGACCTTCAATTCTTAAACAACTATTTTTTGAAGTATTAGAAAAATTCTTGGATGTACTAAAATTATTAATCTTCTTGAGAGTTGACCAAGAAACCGATTCTTTGAGAACGGCTGTCTCTAACGAGCCGATTACAATGTTGTTTGGAAACATATTTTAAGGTCTTTCTATGTAATTTTTTTTGCATATTTTGAACTTTTTGAACGTGTTTTTTCAAAACAACTGATTTTTGGATTTACAATGTTTCTGAGCCTTTTTGTTCAAACATAAATTTTTGCACAGATTGACTTGTTAATATTGTGTGTCTAATTTTCTTCTTAAAATATTAATCTTCTTTTGTGAAATTTTAATCAGTATCATCATAGTATTTTTGTATTATAAAATATCAAAATAAGCTTCATTAGAATATCTTGAAATCTAGTAAAACAACGAGGGGAAAAAAAAGAAAAGAAATATTACTCAACTGTAAAACAGATAAGTCAGCCAAAACTATAAGAGTATGCCGCTTTTATTTGCAATGCTTTAAGAAGGTGAAAATAAGAAAAACACTCTTCTTTCCGTTGAAAGAAGAAATCATTTTAAAATTGCATATTATTTAACAAGTAATTCCAATCCTTAAATAATGTTTTGAATAAATACATTTATTGAACATGACAATTCTCAGCAGCTACAATCAAACCGTGATAGTATAGATAATATTTCCGTCTCAAGAAGTCATGAAATTGTTTTCCCTTCTTTACCTTAAAAACTAGCGGAGAAGAAAAACAAAACAAAGATTGCCTGATTACGGAACAAATATTCACGTATACGACTACTTAATGTTTGAAGAAGTCTTAAGTTTTTAGATACAAAGTTGATAAAATCATAAAGCTTCTGATATTTAAAATATATACTAATGAGATTATTCATGAATTAATTAAATTAATCTTTTAATAATTATCATAATTCCTTCTCTCTTTCTCATACATCTGCCTTTTCTTTTACGTTAGAGAATTTAAACTTATTTCTCAATTTTTTAATTGATCCTGCTTGATAAAGTGGAGTCTAGTGATATAACTATTTCAAACAAATTGCATTATTTTGCATTTACAAGCATAGCAAATTTTAGATAATTGCAAAGAACATGACGAAAAACTTGATATATATGTTTGTCAGAAATTCCATCTAGTTATTTCTTATCATAAATGATTATCGATTGCAAATCGTATAAGATTGTACTTAAGCTTCCTGAGATTTGAAAATGAATATATTTTCAAAATTTACCACTTTTCAGAAACTCGATTTTCTTTGCATAATTCTTTAGTTCCAAAACAGATCATTTCAAAATTGAAATTTTGCAGTAAAGCTGCTTACAAATGAGACAGAAAATTATATAGAGAGCAATTTTCATCTTTGCTCTCACAAATCTTGTGATGTTCGAACATTCAGAATGTTCAGTATGGAATAAGTATAGCAAATATGAAGAATTTCGAGATCCGCTATCAATAATCTTCCTACCTCCACTCTATGTATTTTGAAGAATAAATAAAGTGAGTCATTGTAGATACGATAGAAATCAGTATATATAGCAGCCATTTTTCGAGTGAATTCTCATACGCAGTTCTCCGAAAATTAGCTTACTTTTTCATTATTGTGTCATTGTGAGTACTTAAACAAAGAAATGACGATTACTGTTGCCGCTCTACTGCTGACGTTCGTGATTTTTCTCTATTTTGACCGTGAGTATAATTTGATATTATAATTATCATTGATAACAAATATTATATATGGTTTTTAATATGTTCTCTTGAAAGTATCCAGTTTGAATTGTATATTCCTCAAGTTTCCAAACAACCAAGTTCTTTTAATTGTACAATGTAGGGAAGTTAAGAAATATTGTGAAATTTCAAATGCTTCTACAGTAAATTCTGTTATTTTGTTACACGCGACTCGCATAGGGCGAGATCCTTTTAATTTTTATTATAAAAACCCTATCGCGTACGACGTTTATCCATTCAGTAGGCAACCATTTTAGATATTAGGCCCTTTAGACTCAAAAGAGAAAAAGAGACAGAGAGAAAAAAGAAAGAGTCCGATACGCCGTGTACAGCGCCATGGAAACTCAAGCGCGCGCATCTCCCTCCACTTGATTTTTCCCACTCCGGCCGACTGCCACGCGGCACCGCGAGTTTAAAAGGGCGCGCTCCGCCATGGAACGGCAGAACGTTCTGGACTTCCCGCTATTAGCACTTGTAACCTCCCCGGGCTGGACTTTCGATCAGGTCAGGCAATCGAAACGAAAATCTACAGGTACTCTCACCACCACTCTCCTTCCCAAGGCTGGATTTCCCGCTTTGGGGATTCGAATACCGCTGCCAGGCCACGCAACAAACGCGCCCCCTTGCGGTCGGAACCCGAGTCACCAAATTCTGTCTCTCTCTTTTTTGCAGGAACTCTGGTGAAATTGGGCACACTTTAGCTGTGCCAGTACAGGCATTATCTGTCACTTAGGTCGTGTCTTATACTAGCTGTTATTTTAACTGTGAGAATGTTATCGCTCGATACGCTTTCAAACAAACTAAATAAAATATCCTACTACTTAAACCACAGAAAATGATAAGCATTTTTCATTTCACCTAAAACACTAGGGTAATTTTACTTGTTTTCTTAAAATTTCGTTTGTTTTCTCCTCCTGTTATGTTCCTCCCTTAACGAGTCGGCTGGCTTACCAGATAACTCGTAACCGCTGATAAGGCTCGCATGCGCATGACGCGCATGCGGCGTGACCATTCCTCTCTCTCTCTCTCTGTCTTGAGAGACAACTCCAGATCCCTCACTCTCTCCTAAAAACTTACCTCCTATCCACTTTCCTCGCTGCCTCCCTTTCTACCTTCCGAGATTTCTCTCCAGACCTCTCACTCACTCCTATCGTATTCCCCCTCACGATTATCTCTTTACCGCCACAAATCTTATCCCCAAACAAAATAAGGAGCATATCAATTTCAAACACATATTTAAAGTCTTGTTATAATGATATAGCGACTAATTGGAAGAATCCTGATTTTAACAAGTTTTATTCTGAAAAATTTAAATTTAGACACTCTCAAAATAAGACATTCAAAATTGTAAGAAGTTGAAAGCACTAGATTCAAAAATTGATATATGATTTTTCAATAATTGAGAACAACCGTTAGTTATTTGGATAATTTTTATAAACAAATACAGATTGTCTTCTATTTTCAACTAGCAGATTTCGGTTTTTTTTTAACGGAACTAACTCTAAATGACATGGAAAATCCATCCCTGATGATACTTTATCAAAGTATAATAAGAGTTTATTTTATAAACAATTTTATAATGATATTCACAACTTGACTACTTTTCAACAAATGGATCTAGTTTTTTTATGAAATCAACTGTCAATGACTCAGTAAGAATACTATTCATGAAGAGTACTTATCAGGTGACATCATTTATTGTATTTTTGTTTTAATCCATATATAAGCCGAATTTTTTTTTCTACACAATTTTACTAAAAAATCCTGGATTTCCTCATTTTTGAAGAGTGAAAAACTTTTTTTTTAACAACTTGAATTATACGTAGTGCTTTCTTGAACTATTTACACATTAAATTAATTCTGAATTAATGAATTCTAAATCAGACTAAAATCCAATTCAAATCCCATTTAACGTCGAATAATCAAGTCAATATATAGAATTCCTGAAAATAAAACGAGAATTCAAGGATAAAATTTGGACAAACGCCAGCAAATGCTCCTATTGCAATTCCTGAAAAACAAAATAAAAAAATTTGTTTATTCTTACTATTATTAGATCCCAATAAAAAAGCATGCAAAGTATTTACCAATGCAACGACGCTATCTCCTCGATACCTGAGATCTGAAATCTGTCCAAAAGAACAAATTTTTTTATTTTGTTTTTTAGGAATTGCAATAGGAGCATTCAGTGGTGGTTGTCCAAATTTTATCGTTGAATTCTTGTTTTATTTTCAGGAATTCTATATATTTTTTAAACAATTAGCAAACAATTATTTCTGACTTTTTTTGAAAGGAGCAGATGATTCTAGTTTTTATAATCTCTTCACACTTTGTTGCTTATTATGAAGAAATTATACCTGGATTGTTCAAAACAATTGTGATTTGGTTGAACAGTTTTTTTCATTTTATTATAAATACAAAAATTAACTACCTCATTAATCCCGGAAAAAAAAGGAACTATTCACAATATACTGAAACAAATTGTTCAAGCAAAGGATCGTTGATTGCCAAATAATTTCTGAAAATAATAGATTTTTGGGGCGTTTCCCGTACACAACACAAAGTGATTGAGGCTTCAAATATGAAACTAATGTGGTGAAAATGATTGCTTGAAAATTCCTTAAGAAGTGACTGAAATTCCATTTTGGAGAAGCAAGTGACACGAACTTTCCTTCCATTTTCACTGATAACTTTTAGCTTTGTAGAGTTTTTTGCATCGTAAACATTTTTCGCGATATTGAAATATATCAAAAAAATCACTGTCTTCAAAGTTTCTCATATCTGAAGATATCCTTTTGAAAATCTTGAAAAAATCGTGGGCTCACGTTTTGATATGTAGAAACATATTTTTCCAGCGATGATAAAAAACTGAAAAAAATTCACAACCCTCCTTATCAAGATTTTACAAAAACTTTATAAATGTCAATATTTTTTCTGCAAACCTAGGTGCTGCTTCTACCTGCGTTCAGATAAATATGGACGACGGCTCCATATATTATGGTTTCCTCGAAGGAACGGACGGAATTCCCAATTGGATGAAAAGCCCTCAATTTCATGCAGAATATTCAGCCATTATGAACCTTCAGCCACCAGAGTCTACACAAGTGATGCATAAGAAGCTTCATCTGATACCTATTCCCGGTCACCAGCCATCAGCTAATCATCTTCCGGAGGAAGCTCATATATTTTATGCTTTTTATTATACTACAGGAGAATCTAAGTTCGAACCTTACAAATATGATGACCGAGAGGTAAATGAAGAATACCGCATTTGGATAGCAATAAAAGGAACTTCAGTTGTCATGACTGCGAAGCTGGAAAAAAGACCCTATAGTCCTTCAAACTTTCATTCAGAAGTTATGAAGAGATTTAATGAAGATTTTAGTCGAGTATCTGGAATCCATTAGATTAAATTAAGTTATTTCAAAAATACCTGATCCTAAATTTGAGAAAAGTTGGCGAATTTCGCGAAAGTTCCCGTTTTTTGTCCAAATACGTTGTATTTTTGGTTCGGAATTTATCTTGTTCGATTAAATTCAAATGTTTGTTATTTCAAATTAAAGTTTTTTGGAACTAGTTTGTAAAAAAATTCATCTTTTTGGCTTTTAACTTCAGCAATTTGATCGCAATTTTTTTTCCTTCAAGTTCATATTTTTGATTAGAAATTCAATAATTTACATGAAAATTCAGCTGTTTCAAAGAAAATTGGACAGTTTTGCAGAAAATTTACTTTCACCTTGGAAAATTATATTCTATGGTTAAAAATTCAACAGTTTTGTAGATCATTCAACTTTGTCTGTACAACATTCAACCAATTTTCATATTTTCGACTCAGGATTTAACTTTTTTGTTCTTAAAAATGTAATGTTCTCAAATCTGTAATACGGAATATTGTTCTGTAATATTCTTCTGAGATATGCGGATGCTCAATGGAAGAAAAAAAAGGTTCAATCTAAAAAAAATTATTTTTTCTCGAAAAAATCATAATTGAAGATTGCGATATTAAAGTATGATAGACATTATAGCTGAGTTGAAATTTTATTTATAAATTATTTTCAAGATATAGTGTCAAAAAATGATATTCCGACACAATACTCATACCACAATGTCGGTTTGATTTTTAAATAATTTTTAATGCAATAAAATTACAGTTTCTCCATTGTTTACATTATTGTAATTCACTGTATCTTCTGGTATGAGAATAAAATATAGCGTTGATCTGAATGTATTAATTATTTTGTATACCTCTTCCCAGTATAGGAAGTATGTGGGTAGGAGTATGTATGTTTTTATTAATTTTTTTGTTCAAATTCCAAGTTTTTAGTTTAAATGTAGAACTTTGAATTATCAATATATAAAATTGAAATGCTTTTAATTGTGAAAATTTACAATTAAAAATTATGCAAAATTTCAGCTGTAGAATTAGAAATTCTGTAATTTTTATGAGGATTTTATAAGTGCACGCAGATCCTTTGTGATGTTCATCTTGTGCAGAGAATGCCCTTTTGTTGGTTCTAGGTGTCTGATCTCTAGTAAAGCATGACCAAAATTCCTTTCGTGGTGCTGTATTTTTTCTGGAATTTAGCTGCCTGCGTCAACGTTATTAATGTCCGGATGTGGTTCTAGTCGATCCGGTACTTGATGCTCATTATCCCTGGCACTTATATGCCTTCAGCTTCAATCAGGTCTTCGTTGTTTAAATCTTCCAAAGGGAGTTCATCATTAGGAAACTGGCGTCTTTTCACGCCAAATCAATCTGTTGTTCAATCTTCGTGACTCAGTCTTCTGAAATCGGTAGATTAATCCTGATGTCTTTTACCTTAGCTGTAAGATCTCTTAGTGCGACCTTTTTTATATGAGGACACTTTGCAGCAAATTTGATCCTAAAATTGTATCTTTTTTCGCTTTTAGATTTAAGCTTTGTACTTTCGCAGTAGAGACGCAACAATTCCTCTTTCATTGTGGTATTCCATTAGATGCCCTCCCACGGTATTTCTGTTAGGGTGATTGGCTGCAAATAGCTAACGCTAGCCAAAGCGTCATCAGCAGGCACAGTTAATGTTCCACTGCTTACCTTTTGTCGCAGAAGTTCTTGCTGGCTAGCTGTTTGGTTAAAGAGATGTGCTTGACCATCTCGCAAGCTCACCATCACTACCGTCCGGCATGCTGCGACACCCGGCAGTGGCTCCAGGGGCGCTTCGAAGATCCTCGGGAAGCGAGAAGCGTTTTAAAATCTTCAATATGCTCTTCATGATAACTTATTGGTTTTGGTGTTCCTCTTAGTTCCGTTCCTCTTCGTTCTCTGCCTGTCTGGGATGGGAATAACAGAGCGAGAACACCTTCGGTATGGTTATTTCCATTCTTTATGGTTATTATTATTATTTTGTTAGCCCACCTTCCACTCACAGGTACTCATAACCTGGTACTTCGCTACTAAACACGGTCGTGAAAGGCGACAAGTGATTAGTAGATTCGTTGGTGTAAGTCGTTGTTTCGGGACAACATTCATACTGGAGTGCCCGTTCATAGGGATCCAAACATTCATCCTGGTGCGCCCTATGTGGACCCAAAATTCATACAGGAGAGTCCATTTATGGGGATTCATCTTTCCTACAAACGCTAGTTCTAATACTAACGACTGAGACCAACGATTCAAAATATTTATTTTATTTAAATTAAACGGCAAGACCCAAACACACCTTCACACACGCTCCTGCACACGGACATACACATATTCAAAAAAGGTCAGAAATTAAACATGTGTTTATCACAGTCATCTGCCGTGTACGTGGGATGGCCGCAGAAGGTGACTTTAGCGGCTGTCATTGTTCACGCATGTGTTCAGTAAAACTGCCTAGTGAATTAGATGTAGCGAGTTCCAAGGCCCCAGCTCTTCCGAAAATAATACGCACATCGCATGTACGTTCCCAGTGGAGCAGATGACGACCGGGTGGATGGTGACCTTGTCCACCCTCGATACGATCACAATCTCCTGCTTTAGCTACGAATATTTCGTGACACTAATGTTATTGTTAAAGGGCATGATTATGTTTATCATTTTTAAGAGTTGAGCAAGTTTATCTAACCAGAGGATATCTGAACGATTCGAAATGATAAAGTAGTCAGTCAGAATAATCCTGTCCCAGTTAAAGAGATGGTGTTCGTTTTCCAGTACTTTAACTGGGCTGTATTTGTAGTAATGATCAAATCTCTCTAGTAAAACAGTGTTCAGGGGAATTTGCTGGTGAATGATCTCAGCAACATCATTATGTCTGCGCGTGTATTCTTGCGAGGCGAGCATCGTACAGCCATCAATGATGTGTTCGATCTTCTTATTGGAATCTCCATAAAGGCGGCATCTATCAGTAACTGCCGCCATACTAAGGTTGTGTTTTTGGTCATTTCTTTTCTTGATTACCCTGTCCTGTCGTAGAGTGAGCCCAAATTTTTCTGAAAATTTGGTGATGCCTTTTTTCAATGGCTGTTTTTAACACACGCTCGTCTTGGGTTTCTGCTTGCGGTATTCCAGGATATGTATATGTTTCTCCATTAACAAGATATCGAATGGTATTTCCACCTCTGAGTTGAACATCCTGATCGTCACGCGATGATGTAGCTCCTAGTCTTCCTTTGTGTAGATGGACGCAGACACACTCCTTCAGTCCAAAGCTCATGCCACTCGCTCAAATTCACCCATTTACTGCCACCACAAGAATTTGAAGGTCCTCCTTTGAAGAGGCTGTTTGATAGCCTACATATGTATCCAGCGCTTTTGCCTCGAAGTACAATAGATAGAGGCAAGAGGAAGATGCATTAAAGTATCGAACTTACATACTCTCCTTAGAAGACCCCTCTCTTCCATGTGACATAGCTGGCAGGCACTTGTCTTTTGTCAGATTTCATGACAAATCTTGTCCCAGTACAGCACCCAGAAAACTACTGAGATCCGCCTTATAAGTATACCAGTCATTTGCTTGAATTTCCCTACACCTTTCAACCTCAGGTCTATCGGCTATCAAGGAGAAGCATATCTTTCAGTGATCCGATAGGGACGTTTCCGACGATACATTCTATCGCTTGAACGCTTCGCCAATTCTTATCGAACATCATGTCACAGCAATAACCTCGCGAAATCTGGATGTCCCGAAGGTAAGTGTATCACTCCGGTTCCACAAGGTTAAATCAGTAGTTAAGAGGTAATCTAAGAAAGACTAACCCCTGTGGTTGGTTTCCTTACTACCCCAAGTCGAACGATGTGCTTTTGTGATGTGATTTTCGAAGAGGCAGTTGAATCATCAACAAAAACAGATTATTTTTAAAAAACGGTTGCATTTTCAACTGAAAACGATTTTTTTTAGCAAAGCAGATTAATTTCCTAATAATGGAATAGTTCAATTTTCAACTAATACATATGAATTTTCAACCAAAAAATGAATTTTTAACAAAGTAGTTCAACTATCAAGCAAATAGCTGAATTTTCGAACAAAAAAGAAGACTTAACGACAAAATAGTTGCATTTTCAAACAAATTAATTAATTTCCAAATAAACAGTTGAAGTTCAGCCAAACAAGATGAATTCCAAACCCAAAATATAACATAGTAGTCTTTTCAAACAAAAATAATTAGATTTTCTTAGCGGGTTTTATTAATGCAATTGAGAATTGAGCACAAAACGAGAAAAAGGGGAGAAGTGAAAGGAAAATGAAGAATTATTTCAAAAAAAAAACAAACAAAAAAAATTTCAGCCAAAACAAAAAAGAAATTTTTAACAAAATAATTGAATTCTCAAAAATCAAATACATTTTTTACAAACTACTTCAACTTTCTACCAAGTAATTGGGTTTTCAATGAAAAAGATGTATTTCTAATTAAATAGTTAATTCTTCAAACAAAATTATGAATTTCGACCAAGTAGAATAATTGCGACCAAAAAAAAAATTTTTTTAATAAAATGAGCAATCTTCAAGAACATTCAAATAAATTTTGAACAAAACATTTTAATCAAGTACTTAAATAGTCAAATAGAAAGATGAGTTTTCAACCAATATGATTCATTTTCGCCCATGAAAGAAGAATTTTGAACGAAATACTTGAACCTTTAACCAAATATTGAATTTTTAACTCGAAAAGGTCATTTTTAAAATTGAAAATATGAATTTCAAACCAAAAATAGAATAGTTGCATTTTGAGTTTGAAAAAATAATTCCCCACAAAAACCAAACCAAAGATATCAATTTCAGAATGAGATAATAAATCTTCAACAAAAGCAATGGATTTGTAACAAAGAAGTTTTACTTTTAACCTAAAAAAATGAATTTTTGAACAAAATACTCAAATTTACAAATAAAAATGGTATAGTTAAACTTGCAGTGAAAAAATTATATTTCATCACTCAAGTAAGGAATTGAATTTTCAACCTGAGAGATGAATTTTTAACCATGAAGGTTAATTTTCAACTATGAAGATTAATTTTCTACAAAAAAGATCAATTTTCAACAATTTTTTTTTCGAACAATTATTTTTTTCATGATAGCTATAAATATTTTTTAACCTATTTTACAAATCAAAATATTAAATTTTCAAGCCAGAAAGAACCAGCTTTGTAAAAAACAGTTAATTTTCAACCAAATAGATGAATTTTCAACTGAAATTATGAATCTTTATACAAGAAAAAAAAGAATTCTTAAGAAAGTAGTTCAACTTTCAACGAGGAAGTTGATGTTTCACCCTAAGAAGATTAATTTTAAAAAAAGTGATAGTAGATATTTTAACAAAAAAAGGTTTTAGTGTTAAATTCAAAACAGTGAAATTGAACCAAAAAAGACGAATTTTCAACAGAATACTTGAATTCTCAACTAAAACAGATTAATTAGCAACCAGACAGTTGCATTTATACAGAGAAAATGGATTTTTTGCCAAAAAAGAAGAATTTTCAACAAAATACATCAACTAAGTTTCGATCAAATAGGTGAATTTTCAACCAAGGGAATAACAAAAAATATGAATTTTCAACCAAATTGTTGAACTTTCAACTAACAAAAATAAATTTGTCACAGAAAATGTAATAGTTAAGTTTCCAGTAGTACAATAATTTTCAGCAAAAAAAAAAACAAACCAAACCAACAAGGTAATTAAATTTTGAACTGAGGAAATTAATTTTTAACTAAAATTATGAATCTTCAACTATGAGAATGAGTTTTTTCAACAAAGTAGTCCAACTTTTGCCAAATCGTTGAGTTTTCTCAATATTCGTGGGATTTTAACTGATTTCATATTTTAAAAAATTGATTTTAAGAAAATATTTTTAAAAATTTTTAAAGATTCCAAAAGTTTTCATAGCAGAACATGATTTGAAATAAATTTTTTCAATTTTTCAGAATTTTAAGAAAAATTGGCGACTAGTTGAAAAATAATTTGAAATTTGAAAAGATTTTCTAAAATATAAAAGAAAATGTAAATTGTTGAAGATTTCGAAAAAATTGAAGCTTTTTGAGAAGTTTGTAAGGCTTCAAGAAAATGAAAACTTTTTCTTGAGATTGCTGGGAAAATATTTCATAACTTTTTACTTGAAAAAATAAATTTTTAATATAAATTCAATAAAGTATCCAAACATTTCAAAAGACATCTGCAAATATTGAAAAAGTCTGAAAGATTAAAGGGTAATCTTTATAATTTTGAAAGATTTTCTAAAATTTTTGGGAAATGTTTGATTTATCCCCTATCCACTATTTTGTTAAAAATTCATATTTTCTGGTTAAAAATGCAACTGTTTGAAAATCAATCTTTTTTGGTTAAAAATGCAACTGGTTGGTTATTAATCTTTTCTGAAAAAAATGAAGTTATGGAGAAAAACTTAGAATATTTTTAGAATATTGAGGATTTCAAGACAATTTTATAAGTTTTTTTCAGGATTTTAAAGGATATTATAAAACCTTTGAATTATTTCTAAAGATATTTCAAAGTTTCAGAAATTTTAAAAACATTCAAAAATTTTACAAAAATTTGAAAAGATTTCTACAAATTCTGAACAAAATGTACATTTTTGAAAATTTTGATGAAGAATTATTCAAGAATTTTTCTTAACATACCTGAGAATTTTTACAGAGAATAATTCAACTCTTTTCGATTTGAAATTGAAGTCTATTTTATTTTTAATATCAGCTAATATTTTTTGTTTTAGAATTCATCTTTTTTGATAGCAAAGTTATCTGGTTTAGTGGAAAAGAAACTATTTTCTTAGAAATTTAACTTTTCTGATTAAAAATGTAACTATTTTGTAAAGAATTTGTATTTCTTGGTAGGAAATTTATCTTCTTGGTTGAAAATTCATCTTTTTGGTTGAAGATTCAATTTTTTTCCTGAAAAACTTTTATTTATGATTTCAACGGTTCTTGATTCAAAATGAAAATCTTTTTGAATTTGCACATCAACTGTAATATTTTTTTGTTAAAACTCCATTAATTTTGGTTTGAAAATACACATTTTCGGGTTAAGAAATTAAATTGGTAGTTAAAAAAATTTTGAATACAACTGGTTGATCTTTTAGTTGAGGATTCAAATATTTTGTTTGAAAATTTAACAATTTCGTGGAAGAATTTTCGTTCGAAATATCTAAAATTTTCAAATAAAAAGGATCAATTTTCTAGCAAATATAAAATACTTATATTTTTAGTAAACAAAAAAAGTCACTTCCAGCAAAAAAAAAATTCTCGACAAAATTCAACAAAAACAAATTCAACAAAATGAAATAATTTTCAACTTAAAAGTATCAATTTTCAGCAAAAAATTTAATGGTTCAATTTTAAGTCAGAGAAATAATTGTGTAACCAAATGAAATAAATTTTTATTAAATTTTGTTATTTTCAAAGAAATTTGCAGTGAAGAAAATTTTAACAAAAAGGTTCATTTTCAACCAAATAGTTGAATTTTATACTAAAACGATCATTTTTGATAAAAAGTAAATGAGTTAAATTTGCAGTAGAAAAAATTTATTTTCAACATGAAAAAATTGAATTCTCATCGTAAAATGTAAGAGTTGGTATTTCCTTATCAATATCTCAGAAGGACAACCTTGAGGCCTATTATAATCTGTGAGGTAACCACTAGCTTATACATATATTTGTAGTAAAAGAAACCTAGAACATTCCTCAGTTTCACTGATAACCAACTTATTCATTAAAGAATTTATCAGTTTTTCATCCACTTTGAAAAACTAAGGATGTATAATAATTTCGTTTTTGCTTTGGCGGTCATACTTAATTCTATTGGTGAATATAATGATATATCATATCTATAATTTTTATTATATTTTAAGATTTCAAAATACTTCTATACTTGTCAATTTAAATATTATGAAATCATGTTTTAAATGCTTAAGAATTTTCTGAAATTTATTATATCTGAGAAGCTACTTTGAACAATTCAGCGTTAAATGTAAAAAGTTTGGAAATATTAAAAATCGAAAATTTTGGTTCTGAAATTTTAGGAATTTTAGAAATTTATCAAAATGTTCGAAATTTTTGAGTTCTTCAATGTTTGAAATTTTTGAAACTTTATCAAAAATATGAAAATTTTTGGAAATTTATCAAAATTTCGTGAAATTCAGAAATTTGATATTAAGAATTTGAAAATTTATTAAAAATTGAAAAATTTCTGGAAATTCTGATGAATTTTGAAATGTTTGGAAATTTATCAAAATTTTGAAACTTTTCAAAATTCATAAAAATTTTGAAACTGTGAAATAAACGACTGAATCCATTTCTAATCAGGCAATTGATAAAAATTGTAAAAATTCTGAATATCTTCAGTTTTCAAAATTTTGGAATATTTTGCAAACTTTGATAAATTTTGAAACTTTTGAAGAATTTTGGAAATTTGTAAAATACATGAAACTGAATTTTCTGTAGCATCTTTTTCTCAGTGTGAAAATGCAAAATTGAAAATTCATTCATTTCCATTTGTTGTTACAGCCTTAAGTGTGCAGTTCGACACACCTCGTTATGGCGGGAAATTTCCAGTTCGCCCGAGAAATGAACCATCTACGAGTCGACTACGCCGACCAGATGACCAATCTACATTAGGTAACTTTTTTTTTTATTTTCAAGATATTAATTATGTTTTTGGAAAGTTATCTTAATTTTGAAATATTTGCAACTTTATAAAATTTTTTAAATTTTGGGAAATCAAAATTTTTGAAATTTCTTTAAAATTTTGAAAACAGTCGGTCAAATTTTGGAAATTTGTCAAAATTTTTGGAAATTTTAATTTATCAAAATTTTGGAATTTTCGGTTTATCAAAATTTTGGAATTTTTGGAAATTTTTCAAAGTTCTTTAAAGTTTAGGAAATTCATAAAATTTTGATAAATTTTGGAAGTTCATCAAAATTCTGAAATATTTGGGAATTTTATCAAAGTTTGGGAAAATTTATCAATGTTTTGCAATTTTTCGAAACTTATCAAAATTTTCAGGTTCTAAAATTTTTGGATATTCTGATGAATTTTTGAATTTTTGGAAATTTATCAAAATTTAAAAATTTGAAAAAAATTTAAATTGTGGAAAATTTTGGAATTTTTGAAAATCTTCTAAATATATTCTAATTTCTAAGAACTTCTAAATATATCGTAAACTCACTCGATTATTTTCCAAATCAATAATCGTTCAGTTGTTATCTACTTATCAATGTTTTTTTATCTTTCCAAATATTCTTTTCAAATTAATTTTTTCAAATAAAAAGTCCTGTCAAATTTTCCCAGGAAACTTAAGAATTTCTTTTCTTTTCTTAAAATAATGAAAAATCTCAAAAAAGCTTTCAAATCTTATTTCGAAATCTTCAAAAAAAATTTTGTGGCTTGTAATTTTCTACAATGATTTGTAGAAAATTAAGAGTGCTTTTATGTGGTCAAACACCAAAATTTAAAAATTTAAGGTCCTGTCGTTTTCCTAATACCTTTTACATTTTTACAACAAAGTCAAAAAGTATATAAATAAAAAGTTATACAAATTTTCAAAATGTAGAAACTTATGCTTTATTGTTAATTTTTTACTTTTTTACAAGAAAATACAAAAAAAATATATATTTGTATTCAGCTGTTTTTTTGTGTTACATTTTGTACATTTTTTTACAAAAGAAGTACATGTTTTAAAAAAGCAATTACAGTTGTAGAAACGTTGTACTATCTTCTAAAAATGTTCCCACCAGGGATAAACGAGATTTCCAATAAATTTTGGGAAATTCAAATGATTTGAAAGATTTTCAGTGCTTCAAAAGGTTTTCAAGGAATTTTAAGGCATTTTAAGGCATTTCAAAGTACCAGAAAGTATATTAAAGAATTGCAAAAACTTTACATGACAATTTCAGCGAAATTCATAATTTTTTGATTAATTTTATGATTTTCCAATACAAATTGAATAAACAAATGCATTATTAGAGCATCTTTCGACAGAAATTTTTTTTTTCGATGTCAGCCTTTCTTAAACAAATTTGAGAATCAAATGCATTACTTGGGCATCTGTTCGTGTGTTTGTGTGAGGTTGAAAGTGAGACAGTTCTAGAACATTCTCAAGGGTCCTGATAACCTCATCATGCATTCCTACCTTACCGACATTGATACAAGAGGCATACAGGACCTGCTGTACCTACATCGAGAACATTCTACAGCTGACATAATAATATTGTGCAATTCTGAATTCATACAAGTAGCTTCAAGGTTATTTCCTATCTAAAGCATGCTACGTAAATACTTTCAAGGTTATATTTTGCATTGTCCTGGCAACTTCTACTGCGCCATATAGTTATTGCAAGAAAAACAAGGATGATTCATTGCTTCTGGTGTACAGATGAAATTTGATACGCAGAGCTATGCATGGCAACCTGTTTTGTCTATCAATTTGATTTATTGCTTCCTTACAGATAACATATTCAACTAAAAATTCCTGTCTTTATTTAGTGAGCAAATAATCAGTGAGAAACATTCTTAGGCAGTCTAGAACCTTCTATAACTCAAATTATACTGCGTAATTTCTGAAATAGCATTTTAGTGAACAAGTTCGAAGTTATTTCAATGACTCATTACATTTTGCGTTGCAAAAATTATATCCCCATACGTGTCATATATAATGTAGAATCTTCTGTAACTATGTTGCATCATATAATTCAATATTTCAAATTATACTATGCAATTACTGGAAAGATTGCGTCATATGATGCAATACTTCAAATTATACTAAGAAACATTCTCAGACCACCTAACACAGACACGCACTAATACTAATTGGTCCAGAACCGGCCCTGCTATTCTACTTGCAAAATATCATTTCTAATTTGTTTTATCAATATCCGTGATGACGCGAGATTCAGTGTCGCTGGGTCTTAAACTATATGGAACCGTAAGATTCATACCATGAGCATCCACTGAAAATATGTCCCAGTGTTTCTGGCACTTGCCTGCACGCTCAGCAGTTGGTATCGCCTACAGGTAAATTCCCAGTGAGCAAAAAAATTAAGGATATTCTAGAGATATTCGAATAGGATATTCGAAAGATATCCTGAGAAAGTCTCATGTCCTCAAGTCATCTCCAAGACATCTTGAGAACCTGAGACATCTTATAGACATTGATTGGACTGACATTGGGCGTCCTAGGAACGTCTCAAGGACGTTGTCGGAATTTTCATATTTTTGTGCCCACTGGGTTCATTATGCGCTCGCGGTAAACGAAGATGTTGATAACGCCGTCTTGGCAGGCAAAAAGAAATTCCTCAGTCTCCGATCTCAATCTCTCAGACTTCAGAAACATGTTCGACAGACCCATCAATAGCTCTTCTCTACGTACAATTCCGTGGATTTCACCATGGAGGGGCTTGTTAGCATGTTTTGAGCACCAAACGTGTTAGTAAAGCTAGGCCATGTGTAGTGTCACTGGAATCAAATGGGAGGTCAAGCTCCTCTGCGACCGGATAAAGACACTCCAAGCTTAGCGAGCCTCTACCCCCTTTATTTCAAGAGAGTTATATTTGAGGTACGCAAGATCTAGGACGATGACTTCGATGGATTGTCATCATCTTGCGTGTGCTTCAGTCAAGTTACTTCAACTCATCGACGTTACATTTTACTGCAGAAAACGTCTAGAGAATTTAAAGAACAGCCAGCATATTGGTCGCCTGGATTTTAATCCTCCCAGATAATTCGGAAGCCCAAAGCTTTCTGTGAATTTGGCGATACCTTCTTTTAAGGGCCGTTTTTAAAGCAGGTACATTTTCGGTTTCTGCTTGCGGTATCCGAAGATATGGGATAGTACCTATTTACCGCCTCCAAAAGGATATTAAGGTCCCTTTTTAAACGAGCAAAGAGTTTAGGGTCGTCCATGTATAAAAGATGGCTGACCTTATATTTTCTTCTATTCGGCGGGCAACATAGGTATCCAAAGCTTTTGCATCAGAACACAATAGATAGAGGCAAGAGGGAGATGCAGAAAAGTATAGGACTTAGAGAGTCTCCTTGGATGACCCGCCTCTTACGTGTGACATAGCTTGTAGTCACTTGTCTTTTGTCAGATGTTATGACAAATCTTGTCCGCCACGAAGGCTTAAGGTTTTTTATGCATCTCACTATTTTTGGATGCACCTCCAGGCACTCACGGAGCTTGGTAAGTAGCTCGTAGTTCGTGTTATAGAATGCCTTACGGTAGTCAATCCAAGGCATGAACAGGTTGCGTCCATACCTGATCGAGTCCTGGGTAATACACCTGTCTATCAACAGGTTCTCCCTGCAACCTGCCAGCCCTGTCTTGCATCCACGGTGTTCAACTATTGCACTCCATACCGGCTCGATCGATGTCAATATCCTCTATTTGAGGATGCCAGTGAATAGCCTATCCGAGTGCTCACCGCAGTCACACGTCTACGTGCACAGATAGTTCCCTTTCAACTGAGCACGACTTGTAAGTTGAAAATCAGACCGTATTATTTAAAACGTCCGCAGTTAAGAGTACTAATAGCCCAAAACGTAAACAGTAGTACCACCACTCTTAAGGATGCAAATCAACTCATGATTAACACGTAGATAAAATTTTGTCAATAATGTTTTTGTTTGAGAATATCATGGCGCGAATAGAGTTTCTGATTTTTAGGCTCCTCAAAAATACCAACTTTGTTTTTTGAGCTCCAACACTTAACGTTGAACATCAACACCTTTTTACCATCCAGATATGACTGTCAATGAATAATCTTTTCCGGCATTTTGGGCTCGTCAAACTAACCAACCACAATTTTTGTACTTCATCCCTCAACGCAAAAAACAAACCTCTCCGTACACTGTCAGCACGGCATTGTCAAAAAAAAAATCTTTTTGGGAATTCTACAGTTTCAATAGAGTCTATGATTTTCGGTCTCCTTGAAAATTTCATTTCAAATTCTTACATAGGTGTTTGATTTTTATATAAGGGGGTGGTTTTTGAAAAAAAATTCAAGCCTCATCAAGTCAGCATCTCCACTCGAAATTTTATTTAAAAAAAAATTGAGCCCAAAAATCGGCAGTAAAGCCTACGATTGTGGAAGCCCTAGCTTGATGGACCTGGTGATCTCCCCTAGAGCTTTTTCTGTGATTTAATTTGGTGTACAGTATAATTAATGTATTGCATATTTCAGATTGCTTTAATTTTCTTTCTCTTAAATTTTAGTAAATTCTAATTTTAATTTGATTCATAAAAAAATTAGTCAAATCAGGTACCAGGACCCTGTAGAAAAAGGTTGCGTAGCCTATTGAGAAATTAATGTTCCTCCTTCTGCCCTCTCCAACACTTGCCGCTAATTCCCCTCGCCAATATCCCCTACCAAATTTCCCTTCCCTAATACTATCCTCCTATCCTAGTTGCCCTTCCCTACACTTGCCGTCCCCACCACCCCCAACTCTAATACCAATCACCAATACTTCCCATCACCCATGTTACTTTCATCGCAAATCATTTGATTCCATTGGATAGAAATGTCAAAAATTGCTATTTAATTGTACTGAAACATAAATTATTGGGATAAATGACGGACCCATTACTCACAATCTTTCATTCCACAAACCATAAGCTTAAAATGTCGGATAAATAATAAAAATAAATAATTTTTGTGTGGAAATTTTCGCCGAGCATTGATTTGATCTTTTTCACATGTAATCTTGACGTTTCCCATGTGTTTGTGATCTTGGGTACATGATAAAATTTGATTAGTTACAAGATGAATTATCTTCAATCTTTAGAATATGCATTATTTTCTCTCTTTATATAAAACAATTTACTCAAAATAATTTATATCTAAAACTTCTTGTAGGCCATTTTTCTGTGTAAATTTAAAGAACCCTATTTTTTTACAGGATCAGTTTCACGACCGTCACATACAAATGAGGGCTATAATTTCGGCCAGCCACCTTATTTCCATAATGCTGAGGACTCTCATTTCGGCCAGCAACCTTATTTCCATAATGCTGAGGACTCTAATTTCGATCAGCAACCTTATTTCCATAATGCTGAGGGCTCTCATTTCGGCCATCAACCTCATTCCCATAATGCTGAGGGCTCTAACTTCGGCCAGCAACATGATTTCCATGATGGTAGCCATTTACCTGTACGCCTAGATACAACAGGTCCATATTCTTATTTTTATTCTCAGTTTTTCAATTGTAGGGGGCATCGAACTTTTAAAAACTCCTTCCAAAATATCCTCTGAGTCTTTTCCTAGGCTTTTTCTTTTATAACATAGTGATACATTGTGGGTAACAGTACAGAAATTGTCGGTACCGATAAAAGCACGTGAGCAGCCATGGGACGCCAGGCAGAAGTGATAACTTCACATGATGTAAATTCAATTGGTTTTTCTTTGAACTCTTTTAACGTAAAAAAACATGAAACTTTTTCACTGACATGAGATGTAAATGCTGTCGAAAAAGTTGTGCACGAAGAAGTCGGCAACGGTTGCTCCTCACAATCACATTCAGACATGTATAGCGGCATGCGCTCTTCTTGAAGGTAGTGGTTCGTATACCTACGTGATGATCTTGTATCATACTGTAAGAGAGAGAGAGAGAGAGGTGAGACGGAGAGAACGAGGGAGAAAGCTGGGAGGGAAAGAAGTGGAAGAAGCGAAGGAGAGATAGAGAGGGAGAGGGATTGATAGAGTCAGTCAGTGGGTGTAGCGAAGAAGAAGTAAACTTGTCCCACCAGAAGTTCTTGATACAATCTGGTCCTGCAGCGGAAAAGTTCTTCGTGCCTCTAAGTGCTTTTTTCACCTCTTCGGCAGTGATTGATGGACATTCCTCCTCAGATGTTACGAGGTTGTTGCAAAACTCCTTGAAGCGGAAGATATTATCAGTATCTTCTTTCAACTCGAGGATTTTCGGAATCTAGCATACCTCCCTCCAAAAAGCTTCTACCTCGTTGGGCTTCAGTGGATTTTTGACAGAAATAGGGAGATCGCTGAAGAGACGCGATGGGTCAGTGATAAACTTTTGATTCGCCCTGATTCATCTCTCTCTCTCTTCTGTATTCTTCTTATTGCAGTAAACACCTGTATTTTCTTGAAAATATGCCGCTTAATTATCAGCAGCTTTGACTTGTTCAGTGTGTGATGCAGATCCATAGTTCTTGGGCGAACTTTCAACCCCTTTTCGTGAACGGTCCACCAGATGTTATGTAGTCAATGACACACTGAACACGGGAAGCATTTTTTGTTGCCCATCTAATCTTCTTATTCAGTTGATGCAAGTGTCTTTGGTCTTTTGATCAACCGTCGTTTTGAGCCTTCGAATTGAATCAGCCGAACCTTTCGCAACGCCATAAACTGGGCAATTGATGGTCCTGAGGTCCGACTCCTGCGAGATATCCTCACGGAGAGAGGCATCCATTTCATCCAGTTCTTGGGGCTCAGGAGGAACCTGCATGTAAGTGCTCTTCCTTGTCCTGAAATCGTGATCATCTATCAGAAAGTGCCTGCTTCCCGCTGTTGATCTTAATGTCGCTTCCGTATCTTCATGTGCAGCTTGTTTAAGCAGCAATTAGAGAAGCGCTCCGCATACATATCTATTTTTTAAGAGGCAGGCAAGTTGATTTCGCAATGACTGAATCGAAATCTGCTGAAGCTTTTGATTGTTTCAGGCACCTCCGAGTGTGCACACGCGCCATGAAGCCTCCGTGAAAAGGGATAATGCTGGCATCGTATCCGTCTAGTAAGTCATCCTTGCGTCAACTCATCCACTCAATGCAGGCGTTTAGCCGGTTCGTGTGTCTTCATCGTGTTTGCATCTAAATTATTTTCTGCAGCCTGAATTTCACGTTGACCGGCACTGTTTGCCGGCCCATTGTCGGAAGCTATGCGCGTTCAATCGTTTTGAACCGCATCTACAATTTGTTGGTGGCTTGATGGTATTTTTTTTTCTTCCCATGAGGAACTAAGAAAAAAGTTCGTCCGTCTTTGTAGAGTCCCGCAAGCAAAGATAAGGCTGCATACTCTGAGAGGTCGCCCGGTATCCCAGAGTCACCGTTTAAGAGACCTCGACCAGGTGCGATCCAGCTTTCGGCGCGGTTGTTCCGCCTTTTTTTAGCGGTTATTTCTTCGAAACCGTGCCCGGACAATTATCCGCGACTGCTTATTAATTCTTTCAACCATATTCAGCAGAAACCCTTGGTACAAGGACGCTCTATTTATATATAGGTTGGATTAAAATATTACAAAATTTGTCACTTGAAAGGAAATTACTTCGGTTGAAAGAAAAATAATCAGAAGTGGAGTTGAACAATTAATTTCTAATTATCTAGAATTTCGCCTTCAGAATTTGACAGTTCATGCGATTTATTTGAAAAAATTTACATTTCATGTAAATTGTTTCCAGTTATCATCCCACTAATCAATGCTTTCTAGATGCCATCATGTGAATGAATTCTATCTTCTTTTCTGGTTATTTCTTTACCGTTGAAAAGCGTTTAAGTGGAAGCGTTCTTCCCTTGGTCTCTCTCTCTCTCTCTCTCTCTCTCTTTATCTCTTTCTCTTTCTGAATCAATTCAATTTATATCCTCTCCTACTACCTTTTGATGGAGCCGAATCTATGACATAGTTTCGTTGTCAATCACTTTGAGTTGAAAAATGGTTCACAATTCAATATATATTAGGGTGGCTCAAAAATGAATGGCAAAATTTTTTTTCATGCTAGAGGCCAACGATTCCCCCCACTTTGTTCCAAATCCGAATAAAGAAAATCCCTAATTTTTGTTTTTCCGTTTTTTTCATTTTAACTGCTGCAGGTTTTGACTTGAAATTTCCCATGTAATGAATGGGGAAAAACCAGTTTTTTCAGTTCTTGAAATAATTTTTCAGGGTTTGAAAAAATGTGACGGGAAAGTATGGAGGCTTGTAGAGAATTATCCAATGATCGGGATCGGGACGCATCTGTGAAAATCTGTATCACAAAGTTTGATTTTTTGATTGGATTAAATGTTGTCATGACATTAGCTTTCCACCAGGACAAATCTTCATGCATCCTTGAGGATCGCTTTATGGGTGCATCAAAACCATTATTGATCGCCCTAAGAGCGAGGGACTTTTCACGTTCAAGGTCTTTCAGATACACCCAGCCATATTTAACTGCATGGCAGCATGATCTCAATGTTCTTAGTAACGATGTAAACTCTCGTACATTAAACTCATCTCTTTTTTTCAAACCTAGTGATTGAATTAATTATAATCATTCTTTTATCGTTAGGAAGTTCAATTCTCATATCTGTGACTTGAATAATTCCCTTCTTTGACCATTGCGATTCTCTTGGCGGCCATGTTTGAATCACTTTCCTTGAGAATGGTATTTCATAACCTTCAATCCATTGTAATAAAGTTTCAAACTCAAAAAATTCCTTCCAAGTAGATGATGACTCTTTTAACCTACCCCCTATAATACTCAACGGCGTGATTACTTCTTGATTGTGTTGCTGCTCTTATCCTTGTTGTTGCTGTTGTTGGTTGGCTTGTAATAATTCTGAAAACTTTGAGCTTCATTCTGCTTGTATCTCTGGAATTTCGACTTTCGTTGGCCCCCTCATGCCATCCGAAGATAATTCGAAGAACAAGGTGGGGCAGTTTTACTGACTTGAAAGTCTCATCTAGGTTTGTCCCGAAGAGCCATTCATCCAGGTCAGTCGCAATTAACGAATCCTTTAAAGAAGCGTTAAGTTTCGATAGAATAAGCAGACGCCGAGTTCGCGATTCTTCGCGCTGCAGATCCACTCAGATCCTGCATACATCACTTAAAGTCGTAATTATTGCCGAACTGTCTGGCTTATTACATTTTGAAATATAAGATAACATTGGACCCAAAGTAGCAAAACACTGGAATACCTTATGTTGCTTTTCTATCATTCTGTTATCTCTTGTGATAAGTGGTTCTAGAAGAGAAGCTTTTGCTTCTACATTCGTTTTCGGAGGCTCCATTGTTGTGCAAGTTGCAGGTATTGGGTAAATTTTTAGCAAATCTTTTTTCGCTTCTTCCGGGAGTCCCTCTTTGAGGATATCACTCCATCTGATAATAATATCATTATGGATTGCTGGAGCTTGAGGCCTTGATGAGTCTACACGTTTTCCTATAGCGATAAAAAAATCTTGATCGAGGACTTGCTCTTGAGATTCTTGAACTTGAGACACTTCCGATATTTCTACTGGTCGACTTACCGGCTCTAGCTGCTTGTCAACGGATAATCTCTGATCTGATAATCTCTGACAATCTCTGACAATCCTAGCACTGATTGCTTAACCGAGGATGCACGCAAAAAGTAATAATTTTTAGTCCGATAAATACAATTCTTTGTTGGGATTTTCTTTTTTTGGATTTGGAACAAAATGTACATGAAATTTCCAATTAAAAACATTGCCAAAATACTTTGCATCCAAAACACTTTGTGTGAAATTTTTCTGTGTAGATTTGAAGGTCACTAATATTTTTTTCAGGTCTAATTGGGAGCCTGACGCCTGACGCCTTCCATAATACTTACTCACATGCTACCAGGACATACATACATCAACCCACTGCAGGTCCAGTTTCTAATTCTTAATGTCAGCTTCTCAACTGAAGGGGAAATGTTACCTTTAGAAACCCCCCCCCCCCCACCAGAGAATCCTCTGTATGCACCCCTGATGTGTTTTATAAAGTATTTCCTCAGAGTCAAGTGCCTAGGGCTACATGTTATGATTAACCGACCTTACTCGAATTATTAGAAGACTTAATTTTTTTTCAAAAGATTAAGAATTGTAAGGATTAGAAGAAGAGTTCAAAATTAAATTTCTAATTATCTGGAATCGCACCTTCAGAATTTAACAGTTCATGCGATTTATTTTTAAAAATGTACATTTCATGCAATTTATTCAAAAAAATTCACATTTCAGACTGACATGTCAAAAACTCTTCGTGGAAATTTTTTTTTTGTGAATTTAAAGGTCGCTCATTTGTTCACAGGATTAAGTACAGGATCTCCTCATCTATCTGGAAGCCTGACTAACCTTGTCACCTTGCGAAATGCCCTATCTCCCATCGGGACACGTGTACGCAAACCCAGAGCAGGTCATAGTTTTGCCTAAATGCATCGTATTCAAAACTGTTCGTGAGAAATTTTGTGCGTGGATTTAAAATTTGCTCATTTTTTCACAGGCTCAAGTACAGGACCGCCTTATGTAGATGGAAGCCCTATTGAACTTGGCGCCTTGCGAAATGCCCTACCTCCCATCGGGACACCTATACACAAATCCAAAACAGGTATAGATTCTAATTTTTATTTTCATCTTCTCAAGTGGAGGGGGGAATGTGACCTTTACATCCCTCCAAAATATCCTCTGAATCCGCTTTTGGGGTATTTTATAAAGTATTCACTCGAAGTAAAGTACACAGGCGCGCATGTTCACATTAACTGACATTGCTCGTATTCTTAGTAGACATAATTTTTTTATACGATGAAAAATAGTTAAGATCAGAAGAAGAGTTCAAAATGGACTGTCTAGAAAAGCACCTTCAGAATTTTAAATTTCATGCGATTTATTAAAAAAATATATATATTTCATACTTACATGTGCACATACGATTGTGATTTTGGGTAACCGATAAAAAAAATGCATAGATTTTATTCGCATTTATTTCAATCTTCAAAACAAACTTTTTTCTCGCTCCAGATTCAAAATTTTGCCAAGATACATCGTATCCAAAACTTGTCGTAAAAAATGTTGTGCGTTGATTTAAAATTTGCTCATTTTTTCACAGGATCAAGTACAGGACCGCCTTATGTAGATGGAAGCCCTATTAAACTTGGCGCCTTGCGAAATACCCTACCTCCCATCGGGACACCTGTACACAAATCCAACCCAGGTGTAGATTCTAATTTTTATTTTCATCTTCTCAAGTGGAGAGGGGAATGTGACCTTTATATCCCTCCAAAATATCCTCTGAATCCGCTTTTGGGGTATTTTATAAAGTATTCACTCGAAGTGAAGTACACAGGCGCGCATGTTCACATTAACTGACATTGCTCGCATTCTTAGTAGACATAATTTTGTTATACGATGGAAAATTGTTGGGATTTAAAAAAAAAGTCAAAATTGCAATTGTAACTGTCTTTGAATTGTTGATCTAGGGTACATGATGACATTTATAAGTTTTTGCATTTTTTAAATCTCCCAAACGTAAGCTTTTTCTCGTCCAAATAAAAATTTTGCCAAAATATTTTGTATCCACTTCTCTTCGTGGAAAATTTTTCTGTATAGATTCAAAGATCGCTTTTTTTTTAAGGATATGATTTACAATCATCAAGTTCATCTGGAAGCTCTAACTTTGGCACCTTCTATCATTATCAACCCGCCGCCACGATACCTGGCTACCAAGGCACTACAGGTCCAGATTCTAATTTTTATTCTCAGCTTGACAATTAGAGGGGGAAATGTGACCTTTATATCCCCCCCCCTTCAGTTTTAACGACCCCCCCCTCCCCCTTCTATTCTATCCACGTAGACTTATTTCACATTTTATAAAAATATAGATATTATTGGTATTGAAAAGCTATGAAAGAACGAGAAGCCTTGAATCGGTCGAAAATTCTTTGTTTTTTAAATAAACTTCATGATACAAAGTGGGAAGTCTAAATAAGGTAATATGAGTTTATGAAGTTTAATATGTATTTTTACAACTTTCAACTGACTTTCAAACTTCAAATTTCATATCTTTCAACTTACTTCCAACTTTTTGTTATAATCAATGCAATAATCAATGAAATTTTCACAAAAATAATTGTTTAAACCATTTATTATTATTTATGTCAATATTCTCTTAGAATAATGCTGAAAAGTTATAATTTTTTCAAAAATTTTCGACTTTTTGTCCACTTTTCGCTTAAAGTGAGGCAATAGCTCTCAGATAATTTCTAGAAAGTTGCGGTTTTTTCTGAAGCTTTTAATTTTGCCTTTGCATTCCAGTTATAAAAAAAATGATAAATAAATGATACCGATGATAATTTTTCAAAGAATCCTTCTTTTTGTGAATATATTTTTTTGAAATAAAAGAGATATTTACAATATTCCTTAAATTTTTGACTTAGATCATGTTATCAATGTAAATTTTCCTTGGAGTCAAAAATTGCATTCAATTTCATTAATTATTACTTTGCTCTAATGGGAAAGTTACAATGATTGAAATATTGTCTGTAGACTGTTCTCAAATGACACCGTTTCTGTTGAAAATGTAACCTCTGTGAAAAATAAGAAAAATCAAATTTGTTCGTGCGTATATTTGACGGTGAATTCATTGTATACTAAACATGGCTTAGCTCGCGGCGCTAAACAATATTATTCATCATTAACCCAAAGAGCGAGCACATAAAAGTTGAAATGGATTCTTGATCTCAAGCGTTCAGGCTCTCCACTACTTAAAAAAATTCAAATATCGTGTGTAGAACAGAGTTAAATCGCCATTTGTTTATCAAAAAATTATGTAAATTAACAACAATAATAAGTAGCACTTTTTTCAGAATCAAGAACTTTGCCAAAAAAATTATGTGCAGATTTAAAGGTAGCTTTTTTGATTTACAGCACCAAATCAAGGAACAAATATTGGCCAGTACAACCATGAGTTGCCACCGGTTGTTGTGAGTCCAATTCTATTTATTGAATATTAGTTTGTGATGTACAAAAAAATCGAGCACTATAACATCATTGAACCATAATTGGTTCATATTGAGCAATTCGAATATTGACAGGTATTCCGTAGCTTTTCAGTTTTGATATTGATCACGATCTGTGTACCAAACAAGTGTTTTTCACTAAAAAAAAAGTGCCAAAACAACAAATTTGTCAGATCTTGAAAAAAGCAAATTCACCAGTATCATTGTCAAATTTGAGTATTCCGTTTTTTGAATTATAGATCTTGCTTGAGGACGGATGGTGTTCCATCGATGGTTATGTAGGGAAATTCCATTATGGATGGTTTCTTCCAAAATATCCAGCACAAGTGATGCATCTACATCCGGCCAGAGCGGCCTTGATGCATATGCGCATACTCACCCTAGGTCCAGATTCCAATTTATATTCTCAACTTCTCAAGTGGAAGGGGAAATTTGAAATTCAGTGCCCCCTCCTCCCAAATATCTTATGTATCCGCCCTTGGGGTGTTTTGTGAAATATTATTTACTCGAAGTAAGGTTTTTTGGGGCATATGATAATATTAAGTGACCTTCCCAGGAAATAAATCTCCATTCACTTACGTGGTGCGTGGGAATTATATCATCATAATGGGAAAATTTTATTCACACTATTGGTACTAACTGCTGTATGCTTTTTTAGGTTATGTTTATAAAAACGAGTGTTGACAATTTTGTTCAATTGGGCGCGCAACTCATTATGGTAATATAATTCGACCGTACCTTTTGTTTTTCTTCTTGAGTCCCGTTCAGATACACAGGATTGGTTGACACTTCATAGTGAAAATATTCTTTGCTTTCATTTGGCAGCCAGTAATCTAGAACTGAAACTCTCTGTTTTTAAATACTAATATGAAAATTAGATTTCATTGAACCTTTATTGTCTTTCCCGAAAATTGGTCAAATCTAGTGTAACGTGTTTTGCTGTGTCACCCTGGAAATATTAGCAAACTCACCAATTCGTCTAATTTAGGAGTTCTGATTAAATGATGTCATTCATCTGTAATATAATTAGTAACTATTTTTTTCCACAGAAGCATTACGTGCTAGGCCAATTAAGGCTGAAGATGCTGATTATTTATACCGTCTAGCAGAAAAACTTGCAAAATTTCATCGCAGGAGAAATACTATAGGAAAGTGGTTTATATGCGGAACTACTTGCGAAGAAGGTAATTTGAGAAATACAACACAATCTAAAAGAAATATAAGAGAATTTTTCATGAAAAATCTAATTTTTTCTCTTCGCTATGTAACATTTCATAGGCACCCCACTCCCCCCAACCCTTAAGATCTAGATTCCAATGATATTCCCCCTAAAAAAAACTTTCTCTAAGACGGCCGCTGGGGTGCTTTGTAAAACAGTGATCACTCGAAGTAAAGTGCCGAGATATACAATCAAATGAATAGTAACCGACTCTGCTCAAATTTGTAGTATATTCAATTTTTTTCAACAATTAATATTTCTTGAGTTTGTAGAAAAATCAAAAATTCTATTTTTGATCAATTAAGTCCAGATGCCAGCATTGCGAAATAATTATATTTCTCCTTCTAGAATCCAGCGCCTAAGTTGTTAGTAGACTCACAACTTCGTGCACCTCAATATTTCTAAGTTAATGAATTTTTTTAAACTTTTATTAAATTAATTAATATATGTTTTCCCTGGATCAGGTGACCCTATCGAGTCCGACCCTATAGAGTTTGATATACTGTTGCACGGCAGAAGACCGCACGGACAATATCACGATGGCGCTTTTTACGCGTATGATCCAAAGGAAAAGAGAGTTCCTCATCGAAGAGGTAATTTAATCCTGGAGGGTTAGGTTTGAAAGCAGCTTTAAGCTTTACCTCGCCCTGTGAGTTCTTCTGTTAAATCTGACTACCATGTACATTTCCTTCTTGTTACTAACTCAACAAAGATTAATTTTCATTATTATTATTATTTAAACATTAAAATACATATGAAATAAATGAATGAAAAATGTTAAACTATTACAATAAATCAGAAGATTCAGCAATGTCACGAAATCTTTTATGATGGTCAAATTTATTAATTTTCACATTCCCCTACGAAGAATTTTATTATTTTATCTCTATAATTTTTTCTCTCATACAAAAAATGTTAGAAATCCCATAATTGAGATTTTTATATATGGATCGAGTCCATTTTAAATTAAGCAGGTTCTACAGTTCTGCCCGAAGAATGTTTTACCGACGAAAGTAAGAACTCGCGAAGCTGTGAAGATCTAGTCACCATAGACGCTGTTGCCATAACGCAAGCTCGTAAACATCAAAGAAACTTGCACAAGGCATACATTCACTACAAGCAAGCGTTTCCTTGCGTACCACATGACTATTTGCTTCAAGTCTTAAAAGTATACAAAATTTGCCCACTCATCATTGACTTCCTAAATCATGCGATGATGGTTTGGTGTACAAGAATCAAGTATTTTGATCATGGACAACCAAGGATAACTAGATCAATACGCATTACGACGGGTATATTCCAAGGAGATTCCTTCAGTGCATTATGGTTCTTTTTAGCGCTGAACCCACTAAGCAAAACTTTGAATAGCATGTCTCATGGGTTCCGAGTGAATGATAACGAGGATGGTCATCCAGTGACCCATCTTCTATACATGGATGACCTGAAGCTATACGCTAGTTCGGACGAGAAACTGCAGCAAGTGATTGATGTAACAAAGCAGTTTTCCAATGATATCAACATGGAGTTTGGACTAGATAAATGCCAAACGGTGCATTTAAACAGAGGAGAATTAGGGACCACAGAGATAGAGAACGATATCGGGAATGACATCGAGGCAATGGCTGAGGGCGAGTCATATAAGTCACAAGTTGTACAGTTGCGAGACTATTTTAACAGCAAGCGAGATGTTACGCTTTACAACACCATCTGTGAAGCGGATCTTGACTACATGCCCTTGAATTTGTCCTCAGAGGAGGTGTTGAATATTAGGGCGGAAACCATAGAGGAATTAGAAACGCAATGGAGACAGAAAGCCATCAACGGCGAACACTCCAAAACGTTAGATCAATATGAAGTGGATAGTGAGGCATCCAATATTTACCTGAGAAAGGGAGTTCTGTATCCAGAAACCAGATTGGTTGCTTTAAGGAACCATGATCGTAGCTTCCGGAGCCTACAACTTCTCTCATAATAATTTTTAGAAGTGATGATCCTGAATATGCATAACTAATTAATATATTTATCCATATTGATAACACATTGATCCATTATTATGCTCAAATTTTAGAAAAATTCTTATTTTCCTTGAATTTGTTCAAGCCATCAAATGGCCCTCTTTCTGTTCCACTAGAAAATTATTATACTGAGGTCAAAATAATTTTTATTTTTACCAAGCATTCATTATTTCCTTCTTCATTTTGGGTCGAAAACTTAATCGGTTTGTAGATAATTCATTCTTTTGGCTTCAAATTCAATAATTCTGTTGAAAATTAATGTATTTGTTTAAAAACTCGTATTTTTTGTTAGAAAATTAATCTTCTTAATAGAAAATTCACCTTTTTGGTTGAAAATTTAACTAGTTTGTTGAAAATTAATATATTTTTAATGATTCACCTCCTTGTTTGAAAATTTAACTATTGCATTTTTAGAAAATTAATCTTCTGGGTGAACAAATCATCTTTTGGGTTGAACTCTTCTGTTGAAAATTCTTTTTTTTTCCTAAGATTCATCATGTTAGTTTACAATTCATCTTTCTGGCTGACAATGTAACAATTTGTTGGAAATTCTGTTTTTTCAAATGATCTTTTCTAGTTCAAGATTCATGTATTTTCTTAAGAATTCATCCTTTTTGGTTAAAAATGTAACCGTATGATTCTAAATTAGTATTATTTGATTGAGGATTCGACAATTTGGTAGAAAGTTAAACTATTCGTTTGAAAATACAGTTTATATTTAATTTATATTTTCTCTTCTATTCTGAATAATGGGTTGTAAGTATTTTTTTTCGGTAAGTAACTTTTGTCTGTTAATTTTTTCCATAACTTGTGTCCGAGCTTGTGTCGTTTGTCCATAAATTTAATTTTTTAATCTAATTTTTTTGCGATCGAAGCAAAAACTACGCGTTCCATCAAAAAATGATTGAAAACAAATTTTTAGCTCATTTCAGATGAATAACTTTTGTTTATTTTTTTCTTAGCTTATGTCGTTTGTCCAAAAAAAAATTTCAATGTTGTTCATTCAGAATAAAAGAAAAACTACGTTTTCTATCAAAAAGTGATGATGAATTGTCATTCTGGTTTCAAAGAGGGACTTCAAAAAAAATATATATATAATTTAGATCTGAAATAATTAATTTTTTTACAGATGAAAAATGTTAACTTTTTTTTACACTTTTATACTAAACCAAAACAAGAAATTTTCGAGGAAGAATCATAGTTCTGATCTCAAACAAGGCATCACAATTTACATCCAATCAAAGACGGGAAAACAATTTTAGATAATGTTAAATTTATTAAACGATATCTCTGATTGATGAAAGATTTTACTTGAAGGTGAAGTTTTTCGAAGACGTATAAACATAAATCTGGCTTGCTTCGTAGTTTGAGAGAAATTTTAGTTCGGTTCCGATTCCTTTGGAATAGAACTGAAGGGCCTATGACAAAGCCACCGAACGCGTCCTCGAGTTGGGGATAAAGGGTCCCTGTACTAAGGGTTTCTGCTGAATATGGTTACAATAATTAATAAGCAGTCGCGGACAATTGTCCAGTGGTGGTCTCGAAGGAATAACCCCTAAACGAAGGCGTGAGAACCGTGCCGAAATCTGAATGACACCTGGGTGAGGTGTCTTTAACGGTGACTCTGGGATACCGGGCGACCTCTCAGAGTATCAGCCTTATCCTTGCACGCGGGGCTCTACAAGGATGGACGAACCCTTTCCCTAGCTGTTCGTGGGAACAACAATGAAACCACCAAAACACCAAAATGTTGTAGATGCGGTTCAAAATGATCGAACGCCTAGATCACCCGACAATGGGTCGGCAAACCATGCCGATCATCCTAGAGTTCAGGGTGCTGAAAATAATTTAGATGGAAGCACGACGACGAACCGGCGAAACGCCCACATTGAGTGAACGGATCAACTTAAGAATGACGTGCTAAACTGCTACGATGCCAGCATTATCCCTGTTTGCGGAGGCTTTATGGCGCTTATACATACTCTGTGGTGCTAGAAACACTCAGAGCTTCAGCACGTTTCGCATCAGTCTTTGCGAAATCAAACCTCCGGAAAAATGGATATGTACGCAGAGCGCTTCCTCAACCGCTGCTTGAACAAGCTGCAGACGAAGATGAAGCGACATTAAGACCAACCGCAGAAAGCAGGCACCTTCTGGAAGATGATCGCAATTTCAGTACAAGGAGGAACATAAACATGCAAGTTCCTCTTAAGCCCCAAGATCTGGTTGAAATGGATACCTCCCTTCGCGGAGATATCTCGCAAGAGCCTGACCTCTGGACCATCAATTGCTTATTTTATGGTGCTGCGAGAACTTTGGCTGATTCAAATCGAAGGCTAAAACCGACGATGGATCAAAAGACTAAAAGACGCTTGCATCAACTGAACAAGAAAATTGGATGGGCAAGACAGAATGCGTCCCGTGTTCAATGTGTGATTGACTACATAACATGTGGTAGACCGTTCACGGAGAGGTTCGAAAGTTCGCCCAAGAACTAAGGATCTTGAATCACACACTGAACCAGTCAAAGCTGCCGACAATCAAGCAGCATATTGTTGACAAAATACGGCTGTTATCTGACGCAAGGAGGAGAATACAGAAGAGGGAGAGATGGATCAGAGGGAATCAACAGTTTTTCGCTTACCCATTACGCCTCTTCAGCGATCCCCCTGATTTTGTAAAAAATCCACCCAAGCCCAAGGAGGTGGAGACTTTTTGGAGAGAAGTGTGAAAGATCCCGAAAACACTGGAGTTGAAAGAAGATACTGACAATATCATCCGCTTTAAGGAGTTTTGTGACAACCTCATAAAATCTGAGGAGCAATGTCCACCAGTCACTGCCGAAGAGGTGAAAAAAGCACTTAGAGGCACGAAGAACTTTTCCGGTGCTGGACCAGATTGTATCAAGAACTTTTGGTGGAAGAAGTTTACTTCTACACACCAACATTTGGCCCGCATATTCACCTCATATTTAAAGTCGGAGACGCCCATTCCGCAGTGGCTGGTGTTAGGACGCACTATACTCCGAATAGCCTGTATGGCGAGAGATTTACAAACAACGTAGCTCGAAAAAAGGTGTAGCAGGCTGTCGAGAGAACCTGCTAATTGACAGGTGTGTCTGTAAATACGCTGAAGTCCATCAGCGCGTCCTGTCAATGGCTTGGATTGACTACCGGAAAGCTTTTGATTCAACTTCTCATAGACTTATCATCTGTCTGTTGGAAAGCTTGAAGGTAAATCCACACATAGTGAGATGCATAGAGAGATTGATGCCTCTTTGGAAAACTAGATTTACCATCTCATCTAGGAATTATCGTCTGACAACAAACAACGTCACCTTCCAGAGGGGCGTCTTTCAAGGTGATTCCATGAGCCCTTTGCTTTTTTGCATCACACTTCTGCCTCTATCTCTCGCACTACACAGGAGAGATTGGGCTTTGGTCTACACCAGATGGTAACAAAGGGAGGGCAGGTTCGTCCTCTGCCTAAAAAAATACTTTTGACACGATATGTCAAATCCAACTTGAACATAGGTAATTTTTTGATCAGTGTAATGTATTATTCACCAAAATACACCGTTGAAGTATATAAATATAATTTCATTTTGCAGAAACCAGTAGAAGTTGAAATGAAAAATTGCATACAAAATTTGGGTAGATCTTCAGAAGATTCGAAGTTTTATACAAAAAACTCGAAGGGCTGCATCTGAGGTGACCAAAAAAAATTCTGAAATAGAATCAACGACGCAGAAGATGAGGGTAGAACTGGAAAACAATGCTTACCCACGTATGCCATTACTAAAAAAGTGCATGGACTTTTTTCCTTAATTTTCATTAATCCTCTAAAGCGAATCATATTGAGTTAAAATTCTATATCAAAATAGCTGCAACAATTTGATACCCCAAGTGTTATTGTGAGATTTGTCAAGAATTTAGAGCTAAAAATATTTTGAAATCTTTCGGTATCCCATGAAATCCTGCAAAATATGATTAAACTCCCTAAAGTTCCACAAAATCCTGTGAAATCCCTTCAAAAATTGAGATTCCTTCTAAGATTGTACCGGGTAATATCTTAAAACTCTTAATTATTTTTAAATCATTTGAGAATTGTTGAGACCATCGTAATCATGTGCAATCGTATGAAATTGCAAACATTTTGAACATTTTCAGAAATACTTTGATATTTTATCATTCTTTAATTTTTTTTCATGTTCTTCAAAAAATTTATTTGATCAAGAACTCTGTCCGCAGAAAAACCACGAGTTTTTCTGAGCCATATACATTTTTTATCTTTGTTTGTATTTTGATACACGAGACAGAAAAGTATATGGAAAGAAATGTTCATTTCTGGTTTTACTCATATTGTAATGTTAAATTATTCTGAGTATTCAGTGGGAAATAACTAGAGCGAATATGGAATATTTTAAGATCTGATACCAATAAGTATACTCCTTCTCCATTTATTTTGAAGAATAAATAAAGCGAGTAATTGCGCAGATGATAAAAGTTAGTATATATAGCAACCATTAAACGAGTCACTCTTTATACGCATTATTGAAAAAATGAGTTTACACTTCCATTTTCGTGTCATAGTGACTAGTTAAAAAAAAATGAAGATTTCTGTTGCGTGGCTTGTTCGTGGCTTAACGTCGTTTTAATGGTAAGTCTAATGTGATATTATAATTATTATTTATAACAAATATAATGTGAGTGATAACAAATTCGTAGATCTTTTTTTATTGCACAATTTTTTCCATTTATCTTTTTCCGTATCTGCTATAGTTCAATCGCAAAATGGAATTTTTGATTTTTCAGTTTTTTCTTGTGCGATTCTTGTACGCAAAAATTAGTGAGCGTTTGAATTAACATTTTAAAAATTTTCCATTTGAAAAGTTTGAAATTCAAAAGTATTCCACTTTGAGAGTTTTAATTTGCGATTCAGATTTTATAACTTCAAATGAAAAGAATTTTATTTTCAAAAGTTCTACCATTCCTTTAAAATTGTTGTTTTGAAAGTTTCTGAAATTTGAATATATCCTTTCCAAATCTGAAAAAAATCGTGTGCTCTCATTTTTATATGTAGAAACAGATTTTTCCAGCAATGATCAGAAACTAATACGGATTTTTTACAGCCAACCTGAATACTAGTGTAAAAAACATTATTAATGTGAATTTTTTCCACAGAATTAAGTGCTGCTTCAACCTTCATTCAGGTAGATATTGACGATGGCTCTATTTATTATGGTTGCCTCATAGAACTCAGGGGGATTACCCCTTGGATGAAGAGACAGAGCAAACTTAAAGTTCATATTGAATATTCAATTTTTATAAAGTATAAAAATCGAATGATTTCCATAGTTCATTACAACTGAATATCCCCTATGAAATTAAGGCTTGCTCTGTCTCTTTATCCAAGGGGGAATCCCCCTGAGTTCTAAGAGGAAACCATAAAAAATAGAGCCATCGTCCAAATCTACCTGTATACTTCGAGATAGTTATCATCCAACAGAAGTTCAGACACCTTTGGGCGAATATTATGCAACATCTAATTTCGAGCTATGCAATGGTGAAGATGCAAATTCAATGAAGAATACCTCATGTGTATAACAATAAATGGAACTAAACTTATCTTATCTGCGAAGCTACAACAAGGCACCTATGGAGATTCAAACATATATTCAGCAATTTTTGATAGATGGAGGAAAAAATTTAATCCAGCACATCGATTCAAATACATATGAGATTATTTCATAAATACCAATTTCAAAGGAAAATTTTTGATGTAACAGTTATTGAAGTTGTGAAATTGTAATCTTCTTCATTTTTGTGCCACCATAAAATTGTATTATTGAAGAAATAAATACATTTTAATCAGAAAAATTCCTCATTCTTGCAGACATATCGAAAGTGAATCGAGCTAGAAGTATCAAGAGACATTTTTCTAAAAAATTTTCAGAGAAACCATTTTTTTCTGTCGACTTTTCTTCTTATCTCCAGCCGTTGTGGCAAAAAACATGAAATTTCGTTTTCAAACAACAAAATTCTCTTTAAAGCAGGAACAGGGAGCAGACTATCATCAATTATACTATTTACATTAGGTCTTTACAATCTTTACAATTGCCGCCATCTTGTCAATTTTGAAGTTTTACACAAATGCAACCATAAATTTTTGAAATTATGGTAATGCATCTCCTTCACCTCTCCTCCCGTAACACAGGTATAATTCGGGACCCCCGGTCACGTCACACCTCCAAAGGCACACTTGGAGACCCCTGGTCCCGTCTCACCTCCAGAGGCATACTTCGGGGCACTCCATGGAGATCGATCCATCACCACACTCAATCCCAACAAGCAGTGCTGCAATCAGCTCAAACACAAGAACGTCGACAATCGACGTTAACCATATTAAATCACCGAGCACAATACACAACAATTCAATACACTCCCGGAAAACAACAAATCAAAAAATCACTCGCACTAGGAAAAGAACTAGCAGACCCCTAGCAATCAATAATCCGACCCTCACATCAAAATTTCCACTTGAAAGTTGTGCGCCACCATACATTAAGTGGCAGGAACTAAGTCGACGACATTCGCTGCTAAACGTAGGAAAACGCATCCTCAAGTACAGACATCTACATTTCGGATTTTCCGTCTTTCCCCGGATGAACCTTTGTTATAATTCCTTTTAGCCATACGTTACGCGGGAGAGTCGAATCAGCCACAAGCACCACGTCGCCTACTAACAGCTCTCTTACCTCTCGCAACCAACATTTTCGAACCACTAAGCTTGGTAAATATCCCTTCATCCACCGAGCCCAAAATATGTCCGCTAATCTTTGCGACTTTCTCCACATTTTTCGTGAACATAGATCAACATCGGTGAATTTACCAGGCATGGTTACCTCCGATGATGATCCGATGAGAAAATGATTGGGAGTCAGGCTCTCCATATCTCGATGGTCCACTAATACGTGGGTCCGGGGGCGACTTTCGATCAAGTGCTCCACCTCGACAAGAAGCGTATGCAGCAGTTCTTCCTTTGGCGCCCTTTCGTTGAGCACTGCAGCCGATGATACTTTTACACTCCTAATCAGCCGTTCCCAGCTACCACCCATATGCGGAGTCGAAGGAGGAATAAATCCCCATTTTATTTGACGATTGGTTATTTCCAATTTTATAGGTTCATAATCGATTTCCTGGACAGCATTGCGCAATACTCGGTTTATACCTGTCAAATTCGTTTCGTTACCCGAGTACATTTCACTCGGATTTGCACGCCAAGCCATCATTTGTCGCAAGCTCATGATAGCTGAATCAGTAGTTAGCGAGGCGAACAATTCAAGGTGTAGAGCGAGAATAGTTAGGCACGTCATGAAGACATCTTATCGTTTTTCACGTCTTCGTCTGAGCGTCACCATCATGGGACCAAAGTAGTCAATTCCACAGTAGGTAAATGGACGCTGGTGATGTCCCAATCGTTGCATCGGCAAGTTACCCATTCTTGGAATCTGTGGCTTGACTTGTCGTACACGGCATAGCTGACATTGGGAAGAGACACTCCACACTGTCGGACGTACCTTCAGAATCCAGTAGCTTTGCTTTAGTTCATTCACTACAATCTCAGATGTGGCATGGCATCCAGGATGATAGATGACTTCACATCGTAGGAAATGTCTTTAGCTGCGTTGATTCTTCCATATACTCTTATTACTCCATCCTTCTTGCAGATTATCGGTGTGAGGCTTATTAGAGGACTGTCCTTTGGTAGATGGTCTCCATCTATTGGTGTTCTTATTCCCCGTCTAAAACAATCCCGTTGTACTCGTTTGTTCCAGAGAATTTCAGCTGCTGCTATTAATTCTGGTGTAAGTTCCGGTTCAATTTCACCTCTTCATATTTGTGGTGAAAATAGTGCATAGACAGTACTACGGATTAACGTCACCCATCTTGTGAAATTATCAATTTTGGGAAGTAGATCCTCACTGTCGTCTTTTACGATTGCTGCGAATTCTCTTTTATTTTAGGCTTAGGCAGCTCCTCTTTAATCAGATCGGATTGTCTCGGCCATTCAGTTTCCGGTTTATAATGAAATGATGTCCCTTGGAGCCATTTAGTCATGTGCTCATCTACTTTTCCAGAGTTTTATGTTGCTCTATTAGCTAGGTTCTCTTTAGATGATATCCATCTCCATTCAGACACATTGGTTATTTCGTCAGTTTGCCCGAGGTGGTGTGGCACGAAAGCTACATATCTACGAGGGTCAGCTCGAATAAAACCCAGAACTGTACGGGAGTCGGTCCAAAATAAACTTTGCTGGACGTTTATCTCGAGTTCTCGCATAATGGTGGTTCCCAGTCGACTGACTAGCAAAGCTCCTTGTAGTTCCATTCGGGGAACCGACCGAGATTTCACGGGACTCACCCTCACTTTTCCCGCCGCGAAGGGCACTTCAATCGTATTATCCTCTCATTTTCCTCGTAGATATGCTATAGCTGAGTATGCCGTGTTGCTGGCGTCACTAAATACATGTAGCTCTATGTTTTCGGGTAATCCAGAGAGACTAAAGCACGTGCGCGGGATTCGATAACGTTCTGCCGCTTTTAACTCGACAATCTATGCTTTCCATTGTTCAATCCCGTCACTCATCAGTTCATCATCCCATCCGACGCCACTGCGCCACACGTCCTGAAGCAGTATCTTGCTCCTGATCGTGGAGGGCATCATCATTCCCGAGGGATCCTAAACGGACATTACGATGCCCAACATCTCCCGTTTGGTTGGAATTTGCGTTCCGTCAAGAATCAGCTTTGATATTTTTTTTATACTTCAATTGAAGAATATTGTGTCTTTAGCTGGACTCCATTCTACACCAAGAGCTCGTTCTGTCTGGCTCTCAGACAAGATGATAGCGTCGTTGAAACGCTCTTCGATGAGCAAAGCTTTGAGCAATAATTCGCTGTTACTAACCCAGGCTATAATCTCATATCCTTCATGTCCTTGTATCTCCGTGACTCCTCGGATTCTTGAAATTCCTTTCTCTACCGTATCAACACTGTCTAAATAATTGTCGGCGTAATGCTTTCTACTTATCGCTTCGACAGAAGAGAGATATGCCTTTTGAAACACTCGAGAATTTCGATTCATAATGTATTGTGCTGTACAGGGGGAGGATGTCGCCCCGAATATTATTGATGTCATGACGTATATATCAGGTTCGTGATTACGGTCCATTCCCAGCCAAAGAAATCATTGCGGCCCTTGGTCTTCTTCACGGATTTTAATTTGTAGGAACATTTGAGCACGTCAGAGCAAAATAGAGACTCCTTAGATTCGTGAAGAAAAACTTCAGAAATTAACTTCACGTTTTAAGATGCACCCATTACATGGAGATGGTTACCACGTCAACAATCTTGTTCCGTTTCGATGCGAAAAAATTGAACATTATCTACTTGAAAATTATCCGCAAGAAAAGTTCAATCCTGTTTCTTCTATGTTTGTCAGGTGCGTGTCGCTATGTATTATCGAATTTCGTTGTTTCTTTGTAAATGTAAAAGCATTTAAGAGATGTTTTAAAAACGTGAATCAAGTAAGGTAAAATAGATAAGGTATGTGAGTATTTCTTGTTTGCCATTATCTTGGTGTTTGTGGAGGTGACGTATGATCTTCGATCATGTGACTGAGTCTAGTAAAAAGTTTCGCGATATTGCCTTCTTACTATTTAAATGAAGCTGAAAACGTTACACAATCGCGTTCTTTTATTACAAAATTATATTCTACAAGTTTCCCGTTGCTAAAGAATTATTTCCAGGGAATGACGTCGGAACTCAACTTGTAGGGATTGTGAAGATATTTCTCTCATCTCTCCGCAGCTTTGTGGGCAAGAACACCAGACCGGCAATCTGGAAGACCAGGATTTGGATCCCAGCTGAGCTTGAGAGCAATTTTATCACAATTTAGAAATAAAAATCAATATACAAAAATATTGATTTTAGACCAGTAGACAAAAAGAAAACAATCAACATAAAATTATTTAATTTAGCATTTGAGTTTGAATTTATTTCTTTGTTCAAAAATTCTAATATTTGATACAAAATTGATATTTTCTGGTTAAAATTTTACCATATTTTTCACAAAATTCTTCTTTTTGGCATGAATATTTAACATTTCGGATGAAATTCTTTTTCTTCATTGGCCGAAAAGTGTTTCTTGTTTGACAATTCATCTCTGTTGATAATAAAATTTGTTCTTGAGTTGGGATAGGCCCTAAATTATTTCCTACTCTCATTCTAAGTGGTGTATCGGCTGGAAAAGTGTATTGTCGAAGCTCGAATTTGCGGTGTGGATTCATAAGGGAATTAAGCCGAATAAATTTTAGTTGTTTAAGGTCATATCCATGTCCGTCAAAAGACGGAAGCCTTGCAGTTTCAACTTTGGGCCTAGAAAAAGGAGGAGGATGACTGGCAGGAGGAGACCTGGACCTAACACAAAGAGGAGGCTCGGCAGGAGGAAGAGACATCTCAGGTCTCTTCCAAAAATTTTATCATTCTATAAGCTTTCTAGATAAAATAATTTCGAATAGCAGAGACCCAACACTGAACAATTTCAAACTTCCTTTAAAAGTGGACATTGTTCAAGTTAAACAATTCTATTTAAAATGTATGATTGTTTAACTTCCCGCGTGAAAATATTTCCTCTTGGCTAATTCTTCATCCAAGACATTGTCAAGATATATCCAAGAATTTCTAGTTAGTCTCGCCCCTAGCAGCCAGCGAGACTTCATTTTTTGTCTTCAGGTCGAAATTTTCCGTCTTCAAGCCGAACTCAAGGACACTGACAAAAAAACGCTCCCGAAACTAAAAGCGAATCCGTTATCGAAATTTTTCCTATACGTCAGGCTTTTGAGATATTCTAACCTGAAGGTGCAAAAATGGCTAGACATATTTGAGGCAATACAACACGATCAGCATTTTTTTTTCTGAAAACTGCTAACGCCATCGTTTAGTACACATTTTTATCTTCCATTTCCATTTTGGATTATCCCGAGCAGATTTGTTTTCTCCGAGATATCACACATTAACCATTTCAGTTTCTCTTGCATTGTGGAACAATGAAAGGCGAAGAGAAACTGAAATCATTAATGTGTGATATCTCAGAAAAAAAATCGGTTAGGGATGATCAAAAATGGAAAAGGAAGATAAAAATGTGTACTGAACGATAACGTTAGCATCTTCTTGAAAAAAATTAGTGATCATGTTATATTGCCTCATATATTTCTAAAAATAGCCAGTTTTGCACATTTAGGTTAGGATATCTCACAAACCTGACGTATAGGAAAAACTTGTGAGCGACTAAATATCAGTATCAAATTACTATTTCGATAAGTAGACTTTCGTAAAATAAACTTGTGACTCGAGCAGTAATTTACGGTTGAGCATCCAATTTTTTCATACTTTGGAATTTTTATTTTGAAACCTTTTGTTCAATCATCATTTTCTCAAAAGGATAAGTATATAGATAATTATCTATTTTTTTAATGGTACGTGGATGAAATCACATTTGAGCATTCGAAAATAAATCTTATTCGTTTTATTTGCTTTATTTTAATGCTGTTACATAATGCGGTCCATAAATTACGTTACGAACTTGGAGAACATTTAGTACGTTTCTTGATGATAAATTTAATCAAAGTTTACAACTTTTCCTTCTTTCAACAGATCTTCTTTTCTTCCCTATTTTCAACAAACTTCCCTTTTCCAAAATTTAACCAGAAGGTGAAACTTTTCTTCTAAAATTTGAATATTTTGTAAAAAGATCGTGTATTTGGTGAAAACAGAAATTTAAACTTCTTAGTTGAAAATCCATCTCTCTGGTGGAAAACTTTTCTTTCTAATTGAGATTATGAAAAAACAATTCTATTTTGGATTCATGATGAAAATTTTGAAACAATTTATTCAATGGCTTATGAATGTTCAAAAAACTAAACCATATAGTATAACAATCCAATATTTGAAAACTTTCTAAAAGACCGAGTGAACAACTTTAAGATTTTCAATTGAATTTAGTGCAGCAACAAGATTTTCTACTTATAAACTCTTTAAAATTGAATAAGACGTCTTTTCAACTAAAACTTTTCGTTTTGTAAAAGACATACGAAAATGAAATTGTAACTGGAGGCCTTGAGACTGACGGTGAAATTCAATTTGGGGTCTCCGAGCGTTATTATTGAACAAGCATATTGTTTAAAATAAGAGCTTTCTCTTGAATAATCGATTCAGATACTCTGTCGCTCCCTTGATTAAGCCATTCAAAGACAGGCATCGAAAAGCACATAAATTTCTTGCAACTGTGTATGCATAAGCAAAACACCTCGCAAATCACTTCAAGTGGAAAGCACACACTTGCATAGCGCATAATAAATTGAATAATCAATTAATAGCGTCAATTTGATTAGAAATGAGCATTTTTCGCCTAAAATGGCCCTGAACCACCTACAAATATTTTTTTCAAATTCTGGAACAAATCAGAGTTCATTTTCTCAGAAGAAGGAACAATTTGTAGTGGTGCCAAGTTGAGAGAATTAATTGTAAAGTCAAGAGAGTTAATTGTAACAAAAATGAATTTCCAAGCAAATAGTGCAATCTTAAACCAAATAGTAGAATTTTGATCCAAAAGAAATAACTTCTGAATTAAAATATAATAATATACTCTCCAATTAAAAAGAATGAACTCTAAACGAAAAAACGTTGGATTTTCACATTGGGTTCTTTTTAATTCAGTTCTCATTTAAGATAAAAAACGGAAGAAATGGAATTCCTTGAAAATAGAGGGAAAATGATGAATTCTTCTTCGAAAAAGGGAGAAGAGAAGAATCAGGAAAAGAGTGTTGAATTTGTATTTAGATGCTTCACTTGTAAAATAAAATCAATAATAATCCTTCTTGACAGAGGAAAGCTATTTTCGAAGAGCCTCTTTTATCCCCCCTCCTCCCCATCACTTCGGCTTCGGCCCGTCTTCAGTGGAGCACGCCACTTGAGGGCCGTCAAGTTCCCTCTTATCGACTGCCACGCGTCAAATTATCCAGTTACTCTTCGTGCTTCACCCAGAGCGGACGTGCATTCGAACTGCGCGTGTGTGACAAGAAGATCTAGAACCGCTCGGCGAGAGTTTAAATGGAGTGTTAGCTTCCCTAAGCTCCTTGCATCGGCTAATAAGTCAGGACGTCGAAGTGGCAGAGAAGTACACTTGTTTCATGACGGAATACGCTCGAATTGGTCACATAATACCTATACCTCCAATCGAGCTGTTCGCAATGCTCGCCCCACTTACTACATACCACGTCATGGAATTTGGCAACGGGACATCATTATCGCCTCCTGAGAGTAGTCTTCAGTGCATCCAGACCTACGTCCATGGGCTAGAGTCTCAATTACATGCTTCACACTGGGCCCAAACTGCAAAACAATTGGAGCCACGTGTTGATTCGATGGAGACGCCACCGAATTGCTTTCGGCGCCGATGTCTGCATGATGTATAGGCAGATTCTGGTGAATGAACAAGACATCGATCTGCAACGCATCGTATGAAGTACCCGTGAGAATGACCCAGTCGTGCACTACCAACTGCAGACTGTGACTTATACCCAATTACTTTTGAAGGATTGCTTTGTCGCCGACATATTGACGGGATGCAATGGCCTTCGAGAAGCGAAGCTGCTATGGGATCAGCTTATTCATCTTCTTTAGCTCGGCGGATTTCCTCTCTGCAAAGGTATCGTCAATCAACCGGAGCTACTAGAAGACTCACCCGAACAAAAACGTCTTCGCCCGACCTGGCTTCAACTTTGCAGAGACGGCCTCATCAACGAGCTCAGCGTTTGCTGGGATTCACGGAAAGATTGTTTTTGTATGACTCCACCCGAGCTTGTCTCGCATAATTTGACAGCTTGATGTCGGCTTGGACGAGATTCTTCAGTCGCAGAGGCAAGCCTTCAGAGATGTGGAGCAACAACGGCACATAGTTCCATCGGGCTGATTTTGAGTTACGAGAAGCTTTTGAATCTTCGCAGCTGAATTGGACAGAGGTTTCTGGATCGCTTCCGACCCAGGAGGTCACTTTACCATTGGAGGACCGTTGATCTCAATACCCGATCTCGGAATGCAGGGGCAAATTCCCGATCAACTCACCCATTGAAAGTTAGTCACAGTTTTCCGCAATCAGCTTTTGGAACCGTTGGAGTCTCGAGTACCTAAACACACTTTAGCAGGGAACGAAGTGAACTCGATCTCAAAGGAACCTCAAGGTCGGAGATATGGTTGTGGCTGTCGACCCAGTCTCCTGTCAGTGAATCCTGTCAGCCTCTAGCTCGCATTCTCAAGACCCACCCAGGCCAGGACGGTCTGGTACGAGTTGCCATTATCAGAACCTCCAATGGCAAGTATGTGCGACCAATCGCCAAGTTGGCATCGTTGCCTTTTGATGCTTCGTCGCAGCGACCATTGAAAGCTACTTCAGTCGAATCGGAGCATGGAAATTCGACCTTTACGGCAGACGGCCAGCAGATATTCATTCAAAGAACGAGGCGGGCGGTATGTTTGGTTTCGGTTCATCTTCAGTGGAGTGCGCCACTTGAGGGCCGTCAAGTTCCCTCTCATCGACTGCTGCGCGTCAACTCATCCAGTTAACCCAGGCTGTGGTAACTCAATTCTTTAGGAGTGACCGCGTATATTCGACGGTGGCGCCATCAAACGAGCCCGCAGGTTTTTAGGATAAGATAATAGATGGTTGAGGTGATATTCAGATGATTTGTAGATAACCTTATTAAAAAACTTAATAAATTGAAAAAACCAATAGAAAAACAAAACTCTAATTCCTGAAGAATTTGATCCGTATTTTCTTCTAGTTCAAAGAATTAATAATTATTGTTCAATTTTTTTAATTGATTCTGCTGTATAATGTTGAGTCTATCATTTGTAAGTATTCCAAACAAATACTATTATTTTGCATCCTTAAACTTAGAGCAATAAATATATTGTACAAAATTCAGACACCCCCACTTTTTAGAAAATCGATTTTCTTTGCATAAATCTTTAGTTGCAAAAATGTTCTGCAGTTCTACGAAAATACCCTTTGAAGAAATCAAAAACTAAGAAGATACAAGATTTGGATGTTTTAAAAATTTTCAAAAATAGTTTGTCAAGAATTTCAGGTATTTTGATTGGACTCCCCCAACCCGCTTCTACTGCCCGGAAGAGTTCTAAAAAAATCTGTTATCTCTTTTATGTGTATAATATTTTAATATAATATTTCAGACTTTACACTCCTTTTCCTTTATCCCTCTTTTTATTTTTTTGAAGAATTCTTCTTTTCCACTGTTTTCGTAAAACTTCCCTTTTCCCCCTTCTTCTCCTTGTTTGCTCAAATGTGAACAGAATCATTAATAGAAGAACCTATCAACAAAATCCAACTATTTTTGGTTGAAAATGCATTATTTTGTCAAAAATTAATCTTTTTTTTAGAAAACTAACCCTAGTAATTAAAGTTATCTCTTCCCGGTTGAAAAAGCATTTATCTGGTTAAAAATCTGTTATTTGAAATGGAAAATTAATCTTTTCTACTGAAAATTTCACTATTGTTTTTTTTGTCGAGAATGCGTCTTTTTTGTAGAAATTTAATCTTCGTTCTTAAAAATAAATCTGTTTGATGAAATTTTTTTTTTCAATTGAGAAGTAAGATATTCTTTTTTTCATTGAAAATGTATCTTTTTTATTGAAAATTTATCTATTTTGTTGAAGATTTGTCTTTTATTGGAAGAAAATTCATCTTTTTGGTTGAAAATTCGACCGTTGGAAAAAAAATTACATTTTTCAATTAAAGATTCATCATTTTAGTTTAGAATCGATTTCTAGGCTTAAAAATTTTAATATTCGATACAAATTCAACTTTTCTGGTTAAAATTTTACCATATTTTGCAGGAAATTCATCTTATTGACTTAAAAATTCAGCATTTCGGATGAGATTCTCCTACTTTGCAGGCCAAAAAATCTTTCTTGTTTGATACATTAACTCGTTTGATCAAAATTCCTCTTTTTGTTTTAAAAATTGCTCTTTTCACATCCTCATCCTATAATGAGAAGGTATTAGATTTTTGTGAAATTTGACCCACCCTCCCACCGTTTTTGTCAAAGGTCCACGTTTTGAGACCCTCTGAACAAAAAAGAGGTTTTTACGAAATGTCTGTCTGTTAGTCTGTCTGTCTGCCGATTTTTAGATTGTTAGCAGAATAACTTTCAAAAGAATTAACCTACCCTAGAATATTGTTATAAGGCTTTTTTTAATTTTCTTGAAAAATCGAAAATTCAAATTTTTATCACAACAAAAAAATAATGAAAAATCAGAAATAGTAGTTTTTGTTCCATTTGTAAAAAACTGATTTTAGAATAAGATGAATTCAAGTTTCCGACAAACAACACAAAGCATGACAAAAATTAATAAATATTATATTATAATATTCTTATATTTTTGAATCAAATATCGATCGCGAAAGGCGAATGTCTGGATAAGAATGTGTTCCTTAAGGTCGATAAAACCTTGAGCACAATTTTTTTGTGAGGTTTCAACTAATCTCACATGTTGAGTTCAAAGATTTTCTTTCCGAGTTGAAAACGCATCTATTAAATTCCAAATTCATGTATCTTACCTATCTCTTACGTAATTTTTGGATAATGGATAGAACATTGACGAAAGAATGAAGTCTTGAGAATTTTTAATGTAATTACCAGTTACATGTAAGATTTCAATCCAAATTTGGATCATAGTAAAATATTATGCTTTGGTTTTAGTTTATAAGATTTACTCTATAATTCAACGCGATTGTACGGCTTGGACCTACTGGAGTTTCATCGCCTTCTTCTCGGGTCAATGCAGAAACAGTGCCGCTTTCCATGTTTATTTTTGCCCTTGCTTTACGCTGACCTTTATTTATATACATTCCAGAAAGCCAATTAGAAGTCCTCAATATTGCAAAGACATGATCATCGGATGTTGATAACACAATTTGTTTTTGAGTTGGCATACGCTCGAAATTATTTCCTGCTCTCACTCTAAGCATCGTATTGGCTGGAAAAGTCCAGTATCGAAGCTCAAATATCCGTTGCGGATTCAAAAGGGAATTAAGCCGAATAAATTGAAGTTGTTCAAGGTCATATTCATGTCCGTCGAAAGACAGAAGCCTTGCAACTTCAGCTATGGGCCTAGAAAAAGGAGGAGGACGACTGGCAGGAGGTGTCCTGGACCTGGCACGAAGAGAAGGCTCGGCAGGAGGAAGAGACCTCGTAGGCGAATGATGTATGTCAACAGAAAAAATAGAAGGCCTGCCACGAGGAACGCCAGGAATAGGATCACCATTAGGTAAGCACTCAAATTGTGAACTTAGCTCTGGAACAAAAAAGGAAGTATCACCATCTTTAAAATTGGAAAGTTTTCCATTCTCGCGGACGATTCTCCCGGAATAAACTCAGATTGAATTTTACTTATCTCGGACAAATGCAGATAGAGTTTGATGAGAAAAAGCAATCGGGAAAAAATGCTGATTACGATGGATAAATTGTTATTTGCCTCAATTTTAAAAATATATTCGAAATTATAGATACATTGGATTTCTATATTTACCAATAGAATTAAGGTTGACTGCCAAGGTAAAGACCATTGTATAAACGAGCATCTTTTTTCCAAGTAGGGAAAAACTAATTACATCAATGAAGAATTTGGTTGACGGGGCAACGAAGAAATATTCTGGTGCTTCATGCATATAATATGACATATTTTAATGTCTTTATCTTGTAGATTATAATCAAGTTTGTCCATCTAAGATATTAACATTTTATGACAGTTAGTTTCAAGGAAAAGTAGTAGATAAATACTGGGTTGGAAAAAATAGCTGGCGTGATTATTCGCAAATAAAATGCATGATTTCATATTAAACAATTGTTAGTACAGAACATACAAGAAGTAAATGTTTAAAATTAGATAATTTTTTTCAAGTGGTTGAAATCTTACAATATCATATGAGGAGCCTTCAATATTAGGAAACATAAATTGTATTGTAAGCTACGGTTCAACAATTAATTTTTTCAAACTTTGAAATTTTTTTTTTAATTTCTTGTTTAATCATAACTTCCTCAAAAGGATGAGTATGTAGATAATTATCTGTTTATTTAATGGTACGGAGATGAAATCACGTTTGAGCATCCGAAAATAAATATTATTAGTTTCATTTTATCTATTTTAATGTGGGTAACTTCATTAAATAAATAATTAAAAATTATAAATTTTTCAATTGAAAATCATCTCTATCGTATGTAGGCAGGAACGATCCGATCGTGTTCCAATGACAAGTCATACTTTTTATATCAAAATGATCATACTCTCTCTGTCTATCTATTGCTTCTTCTCTTTCTTTGTTTTTTTCGTCGAATACCCCTGTTGGGTATCTATGACAGCGCCACCGACTTGAAACTATTCAGTAGAAATGTAAATATAAGTTATACATTAACAAGAAATCTTATAGTAAATAGCTATGGCGCTGTTTTCAAGGTTAAAGACAGGCTCATTCGATCGCATGAAATAATCCGATGGGTCTCATCGGCTTCAGTTGGCTTGAGACATCGGAGACCCACTGCAGGTCGACGCGAGCTCGCCATCGTGCTTATTAGCGATGCAGACGTGTGTGCTTCACGCTTCAAGTGAACTGACGCAACGTCATGACGCAGTTAAGCAGGTAGACTGCTAGGGTGCAGTACCTTACCGCAAAGCTCCTGCTTTGTCAGGCCTGAGTGATCACCGCAATCCCCTCAGCTCCTCTCACCAATACACGCGGCGTGGCGTTACTTCTCGGAAGAAATTTTTAAAATTATTTTTATATTTTTCAATTTAATTGGCATAAAAAGAATTGCCTTTTCAGATATATACTCAAAACTACAAAAAATCTCTTCATAAGTAGTTTAAATTTTGAAAATTTTGAAAACCCCGACAACAACAATAATTTCGAGATGAACTCGAGATATTAATCGAAAATAGCGCCACGCACTTTTTAATGATTGGATAATCAATTATTCGGGACCAAAAAGGACGAACTTTTTAGAAGACAGTTGACTATTCAATCCAAACGGAAGAATTTTCTGTCCAAAAAGGGGAATATTTACCAAAAAAATTAATTTTCAACAAATACGTTCAATTTTCTATCAAGTATTGGAATTCGCATCTGAAAAAGATCAATGTTTATCAATAATGTTACAGAGGAATTTTCATGTGAAAAAATTAATTTTCACTAAAATATTTCAATCTTCAACCAATAAAATGCATGCTTAGGAAGTAATTCAAGGATAACCAGGTAAATGAATTTTCAACCAAAAAAGATGATTTCTCGAAGAAAAATTTAATAGGCGAATTTCGAACTAAAAACGATCAATTTTTAACCAAAAACAGAGTGTTTTTATTTGCATTCAGAAGAATTAATTAGAGAAAAACGAATTTTCAAGCTATCCCTCTTTTCCATTTTCTTTAAAGAATTCTTCTATTTCCCTGTTCCCAAGAAACTTCCCTTTTCCCCTTTTTTCATTTTCTGCTCAAATGTGAACTGAATGATTATTGGAAGACCCCATCAAGAAAATCCAACTATCTTTGGTTCAGAAAATTTGATTCTTAATTCATCTTGTTTGCTCAAAGTTTCTACTATTTGGTTTAAAATCAATTAATTCGGGTTGAAATTCAAACTATTAGGTTGTAAATTTCTTTGAAAATTAAATCTGTTTGGTGACAAACTTTTTCTTAATTGAGTATTGAATAATTCTTTTTTTAATTGAAATTGTATCTTTTTAGTTGAAAATTCATCTATTTTGTTAGAAGTTTGTCTTTCATTGGAAGAAAATTCATCTTTTTGTTTGAAAATTCGACTGTATGGTGAAATATTAATTTTTTTAGTTCAAGATTCATCATTTTAGTTCAGAATTCATTTCTTCGCTTGAAAATTTCAATATTTGATACAAATTCATATTTTTTGCTTAGAATTTCACCATATTTTGGAGAAAGTTCATCTTCTTGGCTTACGAGTTCAACATTGCGGATGAGATTATTTTTCTTTGCTGGCCGAGAAATCTTTTCTGCTTGAAAATGCAACTCGTTTGATCAAAATCCCTCTTTTCGTTTTAAAAATTGCTCTTTTTGTTTAAGGTTTTGAATAATTCGTGGAAAATTCGTATTTTTCATTTTCATTCCGCTGTTTATGATTTATAAATGAAATATTTTCACTAAAAATATCAACTATTACAATTACAATTTGGATCAAAGTCAAATATTATGCTTTAGTTCCAATTTACAAGATATACTCTATAATTCAACGCGATTGTACGGCTTGGACCTACTGGAGTTTCATCGCCTTCTTCTCGGGTCAATTCAGATATAATGCCGCTTTCCATGTTAATTTTCGCCCTTGATCTACGGCTGCTTTTGTTTATATACAATCCAGCAAGCCGATTCGAAGTCCTCAATATTGCAAATACATGACCATCGGATGTTGATAATACAATTTCTTCTTGAGTTGGCATACGCTCGAAATTATTTCCTGCTCTCACTCTAAGTATCGTATTGGCTGGAAAAGTCCAGTATCGAAGCTCAAATATCCGTTGCGGATTCAAAAGGGAATTAAGCCGAATAAATTGAAGTTGTTCAAGGTCATATTCATGTCCGTCAAAAGACGGGAGGCTTGGAATTTCACTTATGGGCCTAGAAAGAGGAGGATGACGACTGGCAGGAGGTGACTTGGACCTGGCACGAAGAGGAGACCTCTCAGGCGAATGATGTACGTCAACAGAAGAATAAGAAGGCCTGTCACGAGGAACATCAGGAATGGGATCAGCATTAGGTAAACACTCAAATTGTGAACTCAACTCTGAAACAAAAAAGAAAATATTACCATTTTTTCGAATTCCGTTGATATATTTCATGAACCCCTTCTACAATATTATGAGGCAAGTATATTAGAAAGTCAGGAAAACGGTTTCTAGGTTCTCAGAATGGAATATTCTTTTTATGGAGTATAAATGTGCCCATCTCATAAACTTGATCAGAAATGAGTCAATTCTGCCGCTATTTTTCATATTAAACGGCAATGTTACGTAATATTTTTCACATATTTTCAGCCATGACTTCCTAAATACGGGCGATGCTTCAGGACCCGGAAACATCACCATTTATGTTCCTTATAAGCACGAAGATCTGGCTGAACTGAATGACGAGCTTTGTGGAGATTTTTCTGATGAATCCGACCTCTGGACTATCAATTGTGATGTGTACAATGCAGCGAGAGTTTTTTCAGATTCAAGCCGTGAAAGAAAACTAACGGTTGACCATAAGATATGATTGACATAACATCTACATAACATCTGGCCGGACCTCCACCGCCATGGTTGGACAGTTCGCGCGCAAACTTCGGATTCGTCATCACACACTCAACAAGTCGAAGCTACTGACCATCAGGCAGCATATTGTTGACAGAATAAGAGTACTATCTAGCGCTAGAAGAAGTCTAGAGCGGGGAAAGAGGTGGGTCAGAGAAAATCAACAGTTTTTGTCTGAACAAGAATCTAGTGAACTGTTGGATTTGGGGAAAAATGGATGACATTTTTATATTCGCAATCCAAAGAACATAATTATTCCAGATAAACTAACTGATTAATATATGAAAAATAAATACAAACAAGATAAATAATATAAAAATTCTGTATAATTGAAAGCGGATTATTGATGACGCTCGAAGGCGTTGGCAGCCTTTTGGCTTCTCTTCTAGTTATATATCTCTCAGGTTCTTTCCAAAACAAATAATATTGTCTCAAGATATCGATTCTGTCGCTGGTTCCGTCTCACGAGCTAGACATAGAGGATAACTTGAAGTTGTCTTGGAACAGTCTTCACGAAAAAAAAATTAATACCAAATATTTTTACCCGGTGTTAGTCAAAAATGGCTCTTCAACAAAATCGTCCTTTCTTTTCATGCCATAAAAACGTGTGCCAAAGCCCAACCCAATCTGATCAGCCTTTCGAAAAGTTATCGTGTCTACAGACTACAGACTACAGAAAAAAATATAGACAGACACCTTCGTAAAAATCAGTTTCGCTGACTCAGGGTGTCTCAAAACGTAGAGATTTGCTGAAAACGGACGAGGCTGAATTCGACAATAGACTAATTATGAATAATAAAAATATCAGTGATTAATACCTTCTCATTAGGTTGAGAATGTTACTATGTTTCCATTAAAGGTGCGATTAGGCTTTTCTCATTCTTCAGAATTTTATTTAGAAGCCTAACAAATTGAACTATTTCAGAATTTCTGATATGAAACTATAATTTTATATGATGATTTTTGAAATTCAGTCCTTTTAATGAAATCTGTAAAATTATTATCTTGGAAATCAATAATAAAATATTTCCATGCAAGGAAACAACTTTATGTTGAGGAGAATTTCATGACATTTTAAAATAACATATAATAATGGAGTGTCTCATTGACAATATATAAATGACTGCGAGATTATCATAGTTCATAGTTGAAGATCTAAAGTGGAGGCAATCGTAAGCTTTTTGTGTTAAATATATTCGAACGTATTATTTTTCACATCTGAAAATATAGCGTATTTTTTGTAAATTTCGAAAATAAAGTGATCGGGGTGCAACATTTGCAGTGAATTTTAAACAAATTGAAGTTACTTCCTGAAGTGAAGTAAATGCAGCGAGTTGATGTTGTTGCTGTGTAACGTATCTGTGACGAGTTACTTCAAAAATAATGTTACTCACTCCGCTTAGCTTGTTGGCTTTGGTGGCTCGAAGAAGGTCGGTCTGAAGAAGATTGCCATCTTTTCTTCGGAGGAAGTGCAAGGGGTGAGTCGCCCTGCGAACTTAGTTCTGCAAGAACAAATAGTTCGTGAAAAAATGATAAAATGGGCGAAAAGGATTTGAAAATGAAGAAATTTACAGTCAACACCTACAGTCACAAACAGCCACCTCAAACTCAAATAAGGACCGATCCAAACTGAGGATCATCCCGAGCAGAAGAAATCTAATTTGATTCTCAATGTCCAAAAAATCCGTCCGGTATATTCAATCTTACTCAATTCGTGTGAAAGCTCTGGCATTTTATTAACCTGACCTTCGAAAGTGCAAGCCAAACTTCATTTGGTTCTGAAAGTCAAAATTTACTATACACTATAACGAATTGTTACTAGGGCAAGATTCTAGTCAATAGTTACCGATAAGCTTACTGATCAATGTTGCCTGTGCATCTAGTCATATTTTGTGAAATTTTAGTTGTCCCTGACAGTCAAACTTATCCATTCATATTGTTAGTAGCGCAAGATTCATGTCATTAGTTACCTATGAGTTACTAATCCATATTTTATATAAATGTAGATAAATTTTGTGAAGTTTGAGCTGACCCGGTACAGTTATTGCCCTTTTTCTTGTTGCAATTCAAAATTGAATCACGAATATCTTAGTTACCCCCTAAAATTGTCGCAACCCCAGTTAGTTGATTCACCAATTATTTCAAGAATATTATTAATTCCAAAAATTTTCTTTCCCCCAACTGCGTGAAACCCTGAATGGAAAGTTTCATGAGCGCCTTACTAAATAATTCAATTTTTACATCAAATTCAATAGCGGCAATCTTGAAACAACTAGATACAACCTTTCACCCAAAAATGTAAACCAACAACCGCGATCAAGTATCCGCAACATTCAATTTTGCAATTTATTATTCACATCAAAAAGCTGACTGTTATTTCGGAACCCCAGGGGCACAGGTTAATGTTAATTATTTTGAACAAATTGGACCAAACCTAGTACCTAAACTTCAGAAATCTTTCACTTTTGATCAAGTGAACAAAGGTCAGTCACCAAACGGAAAAATTACTACACAGTGAGAAAACATTGGAACTATATGGGTCTTCTCTTGTACAAAAGATAAGATAATTAACATTAAAACATAAAGTTATAAAAACATATTTGTTATGCGGTAACAAATTTGATAAGAAAACGGTTAAATTTTACTATAACCCAATGCTTTTTATATTTAACAACTGAAAAATTCTATTTCCAACAACTTGCAGAAGATAAGAGACATTGTAGGAAAAAATTCATCAGCCTCAGAAAGCGGATACAAGTATACAAATTATTATTATGGTCAGCTTAATTAAACTTACCAACCAAATCCAGATGAACCGAAAATGTCAGAATTATAATGTAGCTGGCGACCTTCATTTTTTCTCTTGGTATCAAATAGATTTTGTGAATTTCGACTAAAAATTTTGGAATAATCGTACTGCTACGTATGCCAATCTTCATCTGATTACTACGAGTCAAGTCGCACCGTTAAAATTTTTTTCACGCAACTGCCACGCTTTCTAAACAGGCTTCATGTGCGCATGAGTGATAGATGCATGTCAGTTCTTAGTGACTCACTTGTAGGAATTTCTGTATTTATTAGGTCAACATCTAGGCATGGAAAAATCTCGTAATATCAAAGAACTGAAGCTAAGAAAAAATATCATCTATTATTTGGTGTCAGTAAACATTTCTGGGATTATTATCACATCATATTTGTTTCATAATTGCGTGTACTTTTAATTGTATAGCATGAAATGAGCAGGTTAAACGCTTTTCAAAAACAGTATCTTTTCACGCACAAAAAAATGCAAAGGCAAGAAACTTTGACAACAAATTGAGATGGACTAAGATTACCTTGAATTACTTTGGATTACATAGGATAATTCTGGATTACACATAATAACATATAAGAATTCTCAACCAAATAGTTGAATTTCTGAATAAAAAAGCTGCATTATTTCTACTACAAAAAATAATTCAACAAAATTGATTGAGTTCCAAAAAAAAGACAAATTTCCGAATAAAAATGGAATAGTTAGATTTTTCAGTTAAAAAATTTGTCTTGAACAAGAAAACATTTTCAACTATACCTTTCAGCCTCTATCCTTGGAATTCCAGCAATCGTTTCATATGCTGGGCCTCTCCTGGAATCCTTGACAAGATGTGATAACTTTCGACGTCCAATTACCAGCCTGTCCAGATGTCATCACTCAACGTAGCGTTTTAGGTCAGATAGCTCAACTATTCGATCCGCCAGGATGGTTGAGTCCAGTTATCATAACAGCTAAGATACTTATTCAAACTCTCTGGCTTTTAAAGATCTCCAGGGACGATCCTCTTCCTGTGAACTGCATGGATTCTCCGATGCTCCGGAGAGAGCCTTCATCGCAGCAGCTTATCTTCTTGTGACCTCTGCTTCTGATACGAAATCAGTTTCACTATTGATTTCGAAAACTAAGGTCACTTCCTCAAAACAGGTATCGCTACCACGCTAAGAAATGTGCGGACCAGTTCTTCTCGTTCTACTTGCGCATCACGTTCAGCAAACACATTTGTTAGACGTTCCCACTCATCTATGGTGCGATTCAACAGTCACGCTGGCCTTTATTCACGTACATCCCACACAATTGAAGATCTTCATAGTCAATAGAGTTTCCGAAATACAAACCACACTATCATCAGCAATCTGGCATCACGTTTCTTTATCAAGCAACCCTGCTGATTTTGCTTCAAGAGGTCTCTCTGCCAAGGAGCTGTCATCATTTTCTCTTTGGTGATAAGGCGCAAATTGGTTGCTGTTTCCAGATCTTTGGCCACAAATTCCATCATTAGTTAAGCCTGAAGTGGATCTAGAGAAGCGAACATTAAAAGTTTATACCTCTAGTTGTGTTCCAGCTAAGTGGGTACTTCTCCATCGCAGTTCTATTTTGAAGCAGATATCAAGGCTATATCATCCGGAAGGGGTCTTTCTTCCAAGAGCAAGTTAGGTCGTTTAACACCTTATTTAGATTCCCAATAACTGCATCGTGTAGAACTCAGGTTGAAGAATTCAGCCTTGGATCGTGATGAGCAACATCCTCTCATTCTCAGCTCTGAATCAACACTGACAACTCTTCTTATTGACCATCAGAATCGACGTTGTCTTCATGGTGGTGTCCAGCTCACTGTCGGAACCTTAAGGCAAACCTACTGGATTCTCCGTGGTCGATCGGTTGTGAGGGTCTTCATTCATCGATGTTTACCATGCCTACGGCATCGAGCTATAAAGCCTCAACAGTTAATAGTAGACCTTCCAGCAATTCAGATTGCTAAGATAATGTCACCGATGGCCGTGGAACATTTTCACCAATTTTTTTACGTTTCGCTGCTGCAGTAATCGATCTTTCCCTTACGTACATTTTTCGGCAAGCTGCATGAACAAACACAGAATTTAAGTTTTTTTTTAAATTTCCGTGAATGGAAGGGGAATTCTAAATATCTGAACTGTGAAATATTGACAATATTTTCTCTTGCTTATGCTTGCCATCTATTAAGAAATTATGCGGAAACGAATAATGTAGATACTCCATACATATTGATAATTCATATACGATGATATAATAGTAAATAATAACGATAAAAATAAATAATCTTTCAGATTTTAATGTAAAATTTAACATACTTTGCAAATTGCAAAGAAGTGCTCTGCTTTTATCTGCAATAACTCGTAAATTGAAATGAGAGACATTTCCAGAAAACAAGATTTTGGACGCCATTTCGTTAGCAGGAGCCTGATTTGTTGGATCTTTTTTGGGCCTTGATTAGAGTCCCAAAATAAAGGCAATTGCCAACTTTGGTCTTTTTCCGACCTTTTGCAAGTTAAGCCTTTTTTTATGCTTTCATTGACTGGACTATCATTACATTAGGTCTTTAAAATCTCCACAATTGTCGCCATACACAGTCACGAATTCTCCTACGCATGCCTCTCTCTCTCTCGCAGAGAGAGAGAGAGAGAGAGAAATCTTCCACACACGGTCGAGAACTTTCTCATCTCATGATCGAGCAGTCTCTCATGACGAAAAAAGGATGTGAGAGCAGGGTGGGAGAGGCAGTCAAAATTCGAGATTACAGAGATCACACACGGTCGAGAATTCTCCTACGTATACCTCTAGTCGTCCGGGCTTCGTAAGGAATTAAAGACCGTAATTGGTCAGTGATGAAAAGAAAACATTCGATCCCACTCACGATCCTCACCGTAGGATCGGAGAACAATTAGATTTAACTAAAAATACCCCTTTCTCACGATCCTCATCGTAGGATCGGAGATTAATTGACTTCTACGCTCAGCCTCGGGATATCTTCTCACGATCCTCTTCGTACGATCGGAGAATAATTTAAACGTAATCGAAAACCTGCCCCTCTCTCACGACCCTTCCTATAGGATCGGAGATTACTTGCATCGTGCCTTTTCACGCCGGAATCCCTTCTCACGATCCGCCCTGTAGGATTGAAGAGGGATTCAAACATGCCTAAACCTGCCCCTTTCTAACGATCCTCATCGTAGGGTCGCGGATTAACTGGACAGCGCCTTTTCACGCCGGGATCCCTTCTCACGGAACACCCGGTAGAATTAGAGAGGGATTCAAACATGCTTAAATGGTGCCTCTTAGGATTGGGATCCCTCCCCAAGATCCTCCCCGTAGGACCCGAGAACCAACGCGGCAGTAAAAGCCCCTATGGACCCCACCCTTTACGGTCCGATATTTCGCTAATGAATGTTCAAGAAGCAAAACCACATAGTATACAAATTTAATCATTCAGAGCTTTCATAAAGACCGAGTAAACGACTTTTAGATTTTGAATTGGATTTATAGGAGCAAAAAGATTTTTTTCATATAAACTCTTCAAAATGAAGTAAGACATCTTTTGAACTCAAACTTTTCGTTTTTTAAAAGGTTATATGAATTGAAAAGACTTGATCGTGAATATAATGAAACATTATTTTTTTGAAAGTTTGTCTCGTACTGTATTTTTCGAGCTAATTCAAAGACATAAGGATTTCTATGTTTTATATGAAAATGGAATTTTAAATGAATTGAATAGATGTAAACATGATTTCAAGGGTGAAAATAACATCAATCAATTTCGAATATCTGCGAATCTTGTAAAAATGTAGGTTAATCCATTTGAGGGTGAGGTTTAATCTTAATTAGGACTGGCTTTGGGACTGACGGTGGAAACCAATCTAGGGTCCCTGAACGTAAACAGTCAGGGGCTCATCAACCATTTCCGGTGGATTATCCTGCGAAGTAAAAAGTATATTGAAAATTGTTTTTCTAATATGGAGACAAGAATAAACTAAATATTTAACGAAAATGAGGAAGGAAGTTTGCTGTTACAGGTTAAAATAAGGTATTGAACATAAAATCACTTGATTTTATGAATATGAGATTGACTGTCCACGAGAAACACAATTTTCACCCTTCTTCTCAGATATATTTTAAGCTACAAAATACCTCTTCATTAGTAGTTTAAATTTTGAAAATGTTGTTTCTAATTTCAATCGTTTTATAATAAAAAACATATTTTTCTTAGCTAAGCCACCAGCTAGCCCTTTCCCTGCGTCACACATGGTCAAAAAACTTTTCAACCCCCCCCCCCCACTTCTTGACAGAGGGCTGTAATTCTGAATAGCCTCTTATAGACAACCCCGCCCCCTCGCCCATCATTTTTCGATGCTTCGAATTTCTGAAAGTTCTTGACAAAAAATTAAAATAGAGTAATAGAATCGTCATTTGAAATGATTGGCGATTTCAACTACCTCCCATTAAATAAACAGATTTTTCAACAATATACTGAACCTTTTACAAAAATAGTAGCTGAAGAAAATAATATGGAATAAAAAATTTTTCAGCCGTGGGGATAAGTTGATCGCTCAACAATAATCGATTGTTTCAATAAAAGATGTAAATATTTTAGGATTTTACTAATGGAAATGTGAAAAAATCATAAATTTATTTTATTAAAGACAATCTTTGAAAAATTTCACCAACCTTTTGCTGATTTTAGTTACTAATGATACTGTGAACTTTTTTTGTCGATTATTTTCGGTATAAGCTTGTACTTTGTACTTTGGTTTTCTGAGGTATGAAAAGAACCATATTTTCAAAAAATGAGCAACCCCTATTTTTCAGGAAATCGCTTTTCTTCGCGCAATTCATTAGTCGCAAAAGAGTTCTGCAGTGCTACAAAAATACACTTTTAAAAAAATCAATTCTGATTGGACTCCTTCACCCCGCCCCTACTTCCCGGGAGAGTTCTACAACAAATCTGTTAACACTAATTTCTGGAAAATTTGTATTTTTTATTTTCATTCTGCTGTTGTTGATTGAAAAATAAAATATTTTACACTAGCAATACATTTCTGTAATAAATTTAAATTTAAAATTTTTTAGAATTGGCATGGGGCCAGAGTGCCCCATGGTGGGGACTGCTTGAACTTGATTGGCCAATCAAGTCTTTTTTAAAAAACCCGGGAGGACGGAAAGCCAAATCGGATTGGTGTTATATCCATTGTCCCTATTGATGTTATTAGGGTGTTTCAAGATTTCGATTGCTTCTCTATGTTTTCTTGGAAATTTATTGTACGTTTTGGCAATGACGGTTGTTTTGTCAAATAAAATACTATGTCCTGTTTCGATATGATGCTCAGCTACTGCTGATTGTGTGAAATGTTTTAGCCTAACTTTACTCTCATGTTCCTTTACACGTTGACTTACCGCCCTCCCGGTTTCTCCAATATAGACTTTACCACAAGAACAAGGGATTTGATATACTCCCGGATCACTGAAAGGTTCCTTTTTATCTTTAGGGTTGTTTAGAAGTTGTCCTATTTTTGCAGGTGGTTTAAATATAGTTTGGATGTTGTGTTTGTTGAGAATTCTTCCTATTTGTTCCGTGATACCTTGAATGTAGGGTAGGATGGTGGTTGTTTTTCTCTCTTTTTCTTTAGTAGGTTGTGTTGACTTATTTTCTTGAGTGTATTTTCTTATTGCTTTATTAATTTGTTTGTTTGTGTAATCGTTTTGTATTAGGATTTGTTTAACATTTTGTAATTCCTTTTGTAAATTATCTTTATCTGTTATGGAGACAGCTCTGTATACGAGGGAATTGATGACCGATTGCTTTTGAGATGGGTGGTGGTGGGAGGAGACATGCAGGTATCTGTTTGTATGCGTGGGTTTTCTGTAAACTTCATGTCCTAATGTGTTATCAGATCTTTTATAAACTAGTACGTCTAAGAAAGGTAATTTTCCGTTTTGTTCAATTTCCATAGTGAACTTGATATTAGGGTGTATTTGATTGATGAAATCGAAAAATTTGTTTAGTTCGTCTAGTCCGTGTCTCCAGATGACAAAAGTGTCGTCAACGTAACGGCACCATAATTCCGGTTTAAGCTTGGATTTGTTAAAGATTTTAGTTTCTACATTTTCTATAAAAATGTTGGCTATTACAGGTGAGATTGGAGATCCCATTGCTGCTCCTGAGGTTTGTTCGTAAAATTGGTTATTGAAAGAGAAATAGGTATTAGTGAGACAGTGTTCTATTAAAGGTGTGAGATTGGAGGGGAAGTTTGCAAATGATTTAATAATATCGATTGTATCAGAGATTGGTACTTTTGTAAAGAGAGATACTACGTCGAAACTTACTAGGATGTCTTGGGGTTGAATGTGAATTTGTTGTATTTTTCTGATGAAGTCAAAAGAGTTTTGGATGTGTGTGATAGAGTTTCCTGTGAAAGGCTTAAGTTTTTTGGCGAGAAAGCGTGCTAGGTTGTAAGTTGGAGAGTTTATTGCGCTGACGATCGGTCTGAGTGGGATGTTGGTTTTGTGAATTTTTGGAAGTCCGTAAAGTTTTGGAGAGATAGGATTAGTAGGTTTTAATTTAGATATTGTATCGCTGTCAAGATTTGAGTCTTTTAGGAGGCTTTGTGTTTTTCTGGTTATTGTTTTTGTGGGGTCTTTTTTAAGCTTTTTATATGTATCGTCAGTAAGAAGGTCCATGCTTTTGTTGTTATAGTCTTCTTTATTCATAATTACTGTTGTGTTGCCTTTGTCTGCGGGTAATATTATGATGTCTTTATTCTGATTGAGTTCTTTAATAGCTGTTTTTTCTTGTTTTGTTAAGTTTGAGGAAGGAAGTTGGGCTTCGCGTAAAATGTTGGCTGTCCTACGTGGTATGTCATTTGCTTTTTCGGGTGGAAGGGTGTATATTGTGGATTCCAAATTACTGATGATTTCCTCTTTTGGGATTTTGGAGGGGGCGACTGCAAAATTATGTCCTTTAGATAAGGCTGAAATCATTTCGTTGCTGAGATGATGGTTAGAGATGTTTTTTACTGTATTAGTTAATGGTGCGTGCTTTACTGGAAGTAATTTGTCAAATTTTATTTTTTGTTTCTCAGTGCAAAAATCTTTAATCCGTTGGGATTGGTCAAATGATATGCGGTCCAATGTGGACCAAATGTCAAATCTGAGAGTGTTTGATAGAAAAAGATGAAGTTTTAATAGTTTTTTGGAGGTGGTATGCAGTTCGAATTTGGTATGATGTATCCTTTCTTTTAAGAGAAGCAAACTTGTTTTATTTAGAATTGATTTGGATTTAGATGTTCCCAAATGGTTTTTTAACTGTAAGAATTTTGGGACGATGTTATTGTCCCTACACCGTTTTAAGAAAGCTAAAGATGTAAGTAGTTTAGCTTGAGAAGACCTGAGCTTACTAAAAGTGTTAGTTTTAGTAAGGAAACTCTCCCCGTAGGCAACATTCATAGTTTCGCACACGATTGAAACCCGAAAAATCTTTAAAATTTTTAAATTCTAAAAAATTTTAAATTTAAGTTTATTATAATGAATCATCGTGAAAGTATCAAATATATTAATACATTTCTGGTTCAAAATTTCTCTTTTTGATTAGAAAACGCATGTATTAAATTCAAAATTCATTTGCCTTACCTATGTTTTACGTAATTTGTGAATAATGGATGGGACATTGACGAAGGAATGAAGCCTTGAATACCCTATTACATTGACTTTTAAATGTGATTACCAGTTACATGTAAGATTTTGATCCAAATTTGGATCACAGTCAAATTATCCTTTAGTTTTAGTTTACAAGATATACTCTATAATTCAAGCCGATATTACGGCTTGGACCTACTGGAGTTTCATCGCCTTCTTCTCGGGTCAATGCAGAAACAATGCCGCTTTCCATGTTTATTTTCGCCCTTGCTCTACGCTTACCTTTATTTATATACATTCCAGCAAGCCAATTAGAAGTCCTCAATATTGCAAAGACATGACCATCCGATGTTGATAATACAATTTGTTCTTGATTTGGCATAGGCTCTAAAGTATTCCTTACTCTCATTCCAAGTACCGTATCAGCTGGAAAAGTATACTGTCGAAGCTCGAACTTCCGGTGCGGATTCATACGGGAATCAAGCCGAATAAATTGAAGTTTTTCAAGGTCATATTCATGTCCATCGAGAGACAGAAGCCTTGCAACTTCAGCTATGGGCCTAGAAAAAGGAGGAGGATGACTGGCAGGAGGAGACCTGGATCTGGCACGAAGGGGAGCACCGGGAACACCAATAATAGGATCACCATTAGGTAAACACTCAAATTGTGAGCTTAACTCTGGAACAGAAAAGGAAGTAATACCGTTTTTTCAAAGTTCTTTGATATATTTCATGAACCCCTCTTATAATATTGTGAGGCAAGTATATCAAAAATTCAGAAAAACGGTTTCTAGGATCTCAAAATGGAATATTCTTTTCATGGAGTATAAATGTGCCCATCTCATAAACTTGATCAGAGATGATTCAATTGCTCTACTATTTTTTTAATTAAACGGCAATGTTACGTAATATTTTTCAATTATTTTCAGCCATTACTTCTCAAATACAATTGAGGTACTTACTGGGTAAACGAAATTTGTTCCTAAAATTTTATTAAAAATATTTGTCGCAATATTTATCATAGTTAGAAAAAATTCATCGAAATATGATGAGGTATGTTGCAAGCTTGAATTTTTCTATCAAAAATTCTCTGATTTTGATTATTCAAATTTTATATTTCTTCGATTTGGAGAATTCAAAATAGAATGAATAAATACTCTTGACTTTTGATTTTGAAGAGCAACATAATTTCAGATTGTTGGTTTACGCATCTTTAAAATTGGAGAGTCTTCAATTTTCGCGGACGATTTTCCCGGAATAAACTCAGATTGAATTGAAGTGTGATGATGGTCGTGGGGGTTAAGGCATAGGCTTTGGACCCACTCCGTCGGCTTGCGGGTTCGGTTCCCGCCTCGCACTCTGGAAGAGCCTCGGTGGCCCATGCGGTGAACACTTGCCTAGCAAGGGAGTTGTTCATCTCCGGAGAGTCTTGGGACCGGTACCTCTAGAGAAAAAGGTTCTCCAAGTACTTAAGGCTGTTGCTCTTGGTGGTTCGGAACCCACCTCAAACTGTAGGTCCCCCTCCCACCACCAAGTAAGTGTGTGGGGGTGTGTGAAGGAATAGGGAAGAGATACAAGAACAATGTGAACCCTCCGGGGACAAATTAGAAGCTTCCATTCCATTTCCAACTCAAATTGAATTTGTACTTATGTCGGACAAATGCAAATGGAGTTTGATGAAAAATAGCGATTGGAATAGAATGCTGATTACGCCGGATAAAATGCTATTTGCCTCAATCTTAAAAATATATTTGAAATTATATATATTGTTTTTTATTTGGTTAACAGGATAACAGAAAAATATTCTGGTGCTTTATACATATAATATAATATATTCTAATATCTTCATCTCGTAGATTATAATCAAGTTCGTCCATCTAAGATATTAACGTTTCATGACAGTCAGTTTCAAGGAAAAGTAGTAGGTAAATACTGGGTTGGAACAAAGGCTGGCATGATTATTTGCGAATAAAATGTATGATTTCATTTAAACAATTGTTAGTACAAAACATACAAGAAGAAAAAGTTTAAAATTAGAAGATTTATTCAAAGTGCTTAAAATTCTACAATATCATATCAGGAGCCTTTAATTTTAGCAAGCATAAATTGTATTTTACTACTGGAAATTTTCTTATCACATGCCGTACACATTTAAAAGTTCCAGGAATAAAAAATTAATTGTACATTTGTGGCATTTAAGTAGTCAAGATTACTTTTTTCCTATCGTCAACAGTTCACTAGATACTTGTAGAAAATCACAGTTTTAATTTTTGTATGGGAAATTTGAAATGCCTGTAGTTCTTGAGACGGACAGGTTCTGAATTTTGAAGAAGCAAATCATTTATTGCAGAATTACAAGTTTAATCGGTAATCGCGACCGCGCTCTGATGGTGATGACTGATGAAGAATACTTAAGATACCTTTGCATATTGCAGGCGAGGGGTTCGCTTCACGTCCATCAAACGTGCAGATTTTGATTTCCAGAAGATCGGACATCTGAACGAATAACAGCTAGATTCTCAATGGCTGAGGCAAGGAGGCAAAAGGATTTGTCATTGCTATACAGGATGGGGTAATCAAGATGAGAAATTACCATAAACACATCCTCAGTATAGTGGCAGAGATTGACAGATTTCGCCTTTATGGAGATCACAATGAGAACATTAAGCGCATTATTGATGGCTGTACGATGATTGAATAGTAAGAATACACGCACAGACTTAAGGATGTTACTAGGATCATTCACCAACAAATTCTCCGGAACACTGTCTTGCTAGTGATATTTACACCCCACTACAAATATAGCTGACTGGACACCTAGTCAGACACAATCGTCCAGATGTCCTATGGTCAGATGAACGTGCTCAACAGGTGAAAACATTAGAAATAAGCGTTCCCCGAAACAATAACATTAGGCTCCTGCACACTCAGAAGTAATTGTGCAATAAATATGTAATTTGAACAGAAATAAATGTCCTATTGATAAACCAAAAACATATCTGGATTCGTCTCAGCCACATCTTTAGGAGATTTTCGAATTAGGAAAAAAAAATATTTTCAAACAATTGAACTGTTATTATAAACAATTCAGAACTCAATATAAACAAATGTATTAGTCCGAAAACAGTTTCAAACTTATTTTTAGGTACTTCAATCAAATAACCCCAGGATATTTTCTATTCCACTGTTTGTCAACAGATGGCAAAAGCAGTAAGTTTGAGTTGATTTTGACACATCCAAAATGCCATAAACCAAGCTTAGACATATGGTAAACAACCCGTTGTGATACATTAGTGACCTTTTTTTTGGCGTCATACTTTTGGTTGTGTGAAAATGTCTGATTTTGTTCCAAACAATCGTCATTTGCGGTAACTGTTGATTTTCTTCTTTCATTCAAAGAGAAAGGCGGCTGAAGCGCATCAAAGCTCAAAAAAGTTTACCGAGAAGCTGCTCTGAATCAAAAAGAAGCAAAGAAGATGTTTGATGTTAAGGTGTTTTTTTTTCATTCATTATTTTTTTTCATTTACTATTTGTTTTGTTTGAAATGCTTCTTCTTTCCAAACGCAAGAAGAGCTTGCTTCAGCATCAGGAGTTATCCGCCAAGCCATTTCCAAGCGATTGCATGCGTTGGGAATGATCGAAAAACAAGGAACTGGGGTTCCTTATGTTTCTTCGCCTGTGAACAACTACTTCAGCGGAAAAAAAGAAAGGGTTTTCATGTGGACTGCCCGGTCATGCTTCTACGTCATCTGCTCGGTCAAATATTCACGCTACGAAGGTTATGCTGTGTATTTGTGGGACCAGGTCGGTGTTATTTATTAGGAGCTGTTGAAACCGAACGAAACCATCACTGGGGAACTGTATCGACATCGATTGACGCGATTGAGCCGATCACTGCGTGAGAAACGGCCACAATATGAGAAGAGGCACGAAAAAATTATTCTACAGCTTGGCAACGCTCGGCCTCACGTTGCCAAACCCGTTAAAACCTACCTGGTGCCGTTTTTTTTTTTAATTTTCATGCATATCACCCACAAATTCCTCCATATCCACAAAAAAATAAATGCTTTTTCTAATATTATGTTCAGGTGTAGAGATTACGCAAGCCCCATGAGGTTTAACAAGTTTTTTCCATAAGAAAAAAATGCATTCTTGTACTTTTTATTTAGAATCAACAATCGACAATATTAGGTGAATCGAGTTGAAACTCAACGTTTCTCTGTACCATTAGCTATAGTACACAAGTGAATAATTAGTTTTTAAATATCAACCCAATAAATTTGTTTGCCAATTATTGTTTTTTACTATTTTTCAATACAAGTTGTTTCTAATACATAAAATATGAATGGTTTAAACGATCTATTTTTATTTTCTATAATATTTTTTTTGAATAATGCTAGAACGTTGCGGTTTTTTCGAGAATATTCAACCGACAAGGTTGAATTTTACATTAAACTAATGATGAATAATGAAAATATAAATAATTAATACCTTCTCATTAGGATGAGAATGTGAAAACGTTTCCATTAAAGGTGCGATTAGGCTTTTCTTATTCTTCAGAATTTAATTTAGAAGCCTAAAAAATTAAAATATTTCAGAATTTTGCATATCAAACTGTCATTTTGCATGCCGATTTTGAAATTAAGTCCTTTTAATGAAATCTGTAAATTTATCATCTCGGAAATCAATGATAAAATATTTCCTTGCAAGGAAACTACTTCATGCTGGAGAGAATTTTATTAGATTTTAACATAACATATACTAATAAAGTGTCACATTGACATTATAAAAATTACTGCGAGATTATCATAGTTGATAGGTAAAGATCTAAAGTGTAAACGATTGTAATCGTTTTCTGTTAATTACATTCGAACGTATTATTTTTCACATCTGAAAATATAGCGTATTTTTTTGTAAATTTCGAAAATCAAGTTATCGGGGTGCAACATTTATAGTGAATTTTAGACAAATTAAAGTTACTTCCCGAAGTAAAGTAAATGCAGCGAGTTAACGTTGTTGCTGTGTAACGTATCTGTGACGAGTTACTTCAAAAATAAAGTTACTTACCACGGTTAACTTGTTGACTTTGGTGGCTCGAAGAAGGTCTGTCTGAAGAAGATTGCCACCTTTTCTTAGGAGGAATTGCAAGAGGTGAGTCGCCCTGCGAACTTAGTTCTGCAAGAACAAATAGGAATGGCTGAATTTTCAGTTTCAAATATTAAAACTTAGAATTACTTGCTACAGAAATTGCAGTTCGTAAAACAAAATGAGAAAATGGTCGACAAGGATTTGAAAATAAAGAAATCTATAGTCAAGGCTTTTGGAGAGTTTACAATGAACTAACTTATTCATAACAATATAAACATGATTTAGGAAGGAAAAAATTTTTTCAAGTGAATGGAAGAAAACGCTACAGTTAAAAGTATATTACGAACTAATACGAAGAACTTTCAGGCCAAGTAAGGCCGATAAAATCAACAAATCTAAATGAAGCTTTACAAGAAGAATTATAGGTGGAAACACGGATTAAAGACAAAAACCAAAATAAAATTATGAAATCAATTATGAATAAACCTATACGCCAGTTTTTACGACCTGTAAACATCCACTCATCTATACCCAGCTCTAAGGCGAGTACAACTTCGTGATCATCTTTCCCCCCAACTGCGTGAAACCCTGAATAGAAAGTTTCATGACCACCTTAGTGAATAATTTAATTTTCACATCAAATTCAAAATTAGCAATCTTGAAACAACTAGATACGGAATTTTAACAAAAAAATTTAACCATCAACCGCGATAATGTATCCGCAGCATTCAATTTTGCAATGTTGACTTCAGATTTATAATCAAAAACTGCAAAAAAACCCTGAATATGAAGTTTTATGATGCAAACAAAATTATCATTGTCAACCGCTATATGGAAAAGCGGTATTCGATTCTATAACTTTCACTCCTCAATTATAATCAGAATTCTTGAAAACCCGTCAGTACAAAGTTTCATCAAATTTGAACAAAAATGTCTAATTGTTAAACGCCCTATAGGATTCTGTAATTTTTACTTTAGATGCATAACCAGGAACTTATGAGGCCTTAAATATGAAGTTTAATGAAATTTTAATAAGAATGTATGTTTTACCTGGTCGAGGATCCTTTGTTGTTTACAAGTGTACTAATTATTATTATGGTCAGCCTAATTAAACTTACCAACAAAGTCCCGATGAACCGAAAATGTCAGAATTAGAATGTAGCTGGTGATCTTCATTTTTCCTCTTGGTATTGAATAGATTTCTGAATTTCAATTTAAAATCTCAACATCTAGACATGTAAAAATCACGTAATATTAGTTAAGAACTAAAGCTAAGAAAAAATATCATATATTATTTTGGTGGCAGTACACATTTCGGTGATTATTATCACATCATGTTCGTTTGAAATTTCATGGTTGTGTTTACTTTTATAGGTATAGCATAAAATTAGCAATTTAAACGATTTTTTTTTTAAAAGTATATTTTTACGCACAATAAATGCAAAGGTAAGAAACTTTGACAATAAATTGGGATGGACTAAGATTACCTAAGATTACTTTGGATTACATAGGATAACTCTGGATTACATGGAATCAAATGCACAAATTTTCAACCAACTAGTTGAACTTTGAAACTAAAAAGATGCATTGTTTCTACTACAAAAAAAAAATCAACAAAATGAATTGACTTTCAAAACAAACAAAAAAAGAAATTTCCAAATAAAAATGGAATAGTTAGATTTTTCGGTCAAAAAGTAGTCTTAAACAAAAAAATATTTTCAACTATATATTTGTATACTATTTAGGTTAACAATGTAAATCACTTCTAATTATTTGTATTACTCTTGATTACATGCTAATCACTTAAAAGAATGAATAAAAATAGTCCTATTCTTAATAATTGTCGATTTTTTACAGTATGAAGTCCTTGAAAAATTCTTTTCCGAATTACATCTCATCATCATTGAAAAGAAATTAAAATAATTGGATTACCTTAGATTATAAGTGGATTACTTGGATTACCTAAATTAGTCCGAAATATCTGGATTTCTCTGTATTGAAAAAATATTCCATGAATACTATGAATGTTAATATATACATTCTTAAACAAACAATCACATTAACAATCAGATGGTTGAACTTTCAAGCAAAAACAAATTTTGTTTACAAAAATAGTTGGACTTTCAATAAAATCGCACAATCTTGAACTAAAGAAATAAATAATCTGAAAAAGACATTTCTTGATTCAAAGTTTAGCTCCAAACCAAGCAGTTAATTTCTAACTGAGAAGAAGAATTTTCAACAAAATACATGAATTTCAGTCAACAAGTTCAAGTTCAAACTAGAAAAGATCAATTTTCATTTAAAAAACAAAAGAAATTCTGAACCAACGATAGAATAGTTATAAGTTTAGTTACACAAAGTAATTCTAAAAAAATTGAACAATATGAGAGTTGAATTTTTAACCAAAGAAATTATAATAGATTTATTGCTTCCACGATGATTTATTTTAATGAAAGGAGGTGTTTCGGATGTCAATCGTCAGTTAGTTTAGTTCAGTGAACTTCAATTCTCACGAAACAATTATTATTACAAATTAGTATTATAAAAATAAATTCATCGACCCTAATGCCAAGTAAAAAATCTTCTCCACAACGAAGAAATAAGATTGCATTCAAAGTGATCAATCTGAAACTGGAATAGTTGAATTTTTAGTTGAAACACTTCATTTCCAACCGAAAAAAGCGATTTTTTAACAAACATGTATGAGCTCACGCACACATGCGAGAGTAAGATACAGGCAGTTAAGCGCCTGTATACTGGTGAGCGCAGTGCGCGGAGAGAGGGGACGCCGAGCTGAGGACAAGTATAGTGGTGAGCGCAGCGCGCGGAGAGAGGGGGCGCCGAGCTGAGGACAAGTATAGTGGTGAGCGCAGCGCGCGGAGAGGGGGGTTTGCCGAGCTGAGGACAAGTATACTGGTGAGCGCAGTGCGCGGAGAGAGGGGACGCCGAGCTGAGGACAAATATAGTGGTGAGCGCAGTGCGCGGAGAGAGGGGACGCCGAGCTGAGGACAAGTATAGTGGTGAGCGCAGTGCGCGGAGAGAGGGTTCGCCGAGCTGAGGACAAGTATACGAATCCCGAGCGCGTCGTTCCATCTTACGCGTCGCCACGCCAAGAGACGACCTGACCCCCGTACAGCGCCATTAGATGTTTCACATAAAAAATTATTTCAAATGTTGCAATTATCATTTAATGTCAACACAGGATTTGCACATTCAATTATTTTAAATAAGCGCGCCTACAGCAATGAATCCAGTTGTCGACTCGACGCAAGCGCAGTGTCAAAAAAAAAACTAGAATTGGGAGCACTGCCGTAGACTGCTATGGGATTTAGTATTTACGGTTGCGCAGTGCAATTGTATGACACTTATGGCTACGCAGTAGAGTTACGTTTGATATAAGCCGGGGTTTTTATAATGAGCGTCCCGACTTAATCACAGGGTGTTGAAAGGTGCTGCGGAGTGTGGTGCTGGAAGGGCGCTAGGCAGGTGCTGGTCGGTCGTTGACGGTGGTCAGGTTGAAGGTCGGAGCAGCTCGGACGGGCAAATGGGTGCTGTTAGTCCGGAGGAAGGCGTCCAGGTTCGCCATCTACTTGTTTTCGCCCTTTCTGCTAGTCGGCAGGGACTGGAGGATTCGTTGAGCAAGATTCGTGATAGTCTGGGGCCGCACAGACGGGCCATGACAGACGAGTATGTTGGTGGGCCGCCATTCCGGCCCGAAGGCGGAGGCGCACCACGTGCTGGGTCCGGGGGCCTTTTTTCACCCGGGAACGAGGAGAAAGGATTTTACATGCGCTGGTTAGGAGAAGCGGATGCTTATTAAATCTAATGGAAATCGGGATTTGTAATTTTGGTGGGGAGTTGTGGGCCATGACAAAAATAAAGAGAAAATGGCACATTGCAGTAATTTATCTTTATTAAAGTGCAGTTGGTACGTAAATGAAAATTAATATATTTTTAAAAAGATGAAAAAAAATTATTCCGCTTCACATTGAATACAGGTGTGAAAGCCGGTCCTTATGTTGGCACGTTTCAAGAGCACAGCACGGTCACACATATTGCAGTGAACTGAATTGTTTCGATTTAAATTTTTTTGGCATTGTGCCCACTATTGGTGGACCACAACTCCCCACAACCGACATTTATCAAATGGCCAAATTTCAATGTACACAATGAATGGTCAACCAAAATTGTTTGAGTGCATTTAATGCCAATTGCTCAAGAAATATTTTGCAATAACTTACCTTCGAAATCTGCTGCAGAACGGGACTCCAAATATCAAAAACACGAGTAGAACACAAACTTTTAGTATGATTTCTCTAATCGACAATCGTAAAAGTACTAACCACGCTTGTTGACGCGATGAGTGAAAATGAAAAAGTGAGCTCATACAAAAATAGGCTTTCTACGGTAGTTGAAGCATTCCTACCATTCACAACATAATCAAGAATTAAGAGAAAAATAAGAATTTAGTTTACATATTTTTTGAATAGAAGAGATAGAGAGAAAGAATGAGAGACAAAGAAAGTATTGTCTGAGAAAGAGACTCTTGTCAGTCAAATACTCTCCTACAAATTCAGCTAAAGTACTCATAAAAACATTTTATTAGAAAAACTTAAATGTTAAGATAATCAAGCGTAACTCTCAGAATAATTAACTTATAAGGCTAGGGTATCGCAGGGCCCTTTGTGATGAGATTACGGTAGAGACTTTTTAAATGAATAATTGTACTTTGTTAAAAAGAAGTCCTCAGAATCTTATTTCTTCTCTCGTGAGAACCGCTATCAATATGCATGTGCTACATATTACTATATCAAGATTTAAGAATATCAGAAGATTCTTCATGAACTTATCATTGAATATTAATTATTATTGAATGTTTATTTTATAAATTATTAGTACCTCTCAAAACGGGAGAGTGTCTTTCTGGCGCCCAGCGTGGGACACGCAGTGTGCAAAAGGAAATAAGATTCTAATAAAAAAAATTAAAAAGACAGTATCAATGAACCTGACAAATATGTTGGTAATAGAAAAAATTAGGAAATTCCAAAAGTAACAAAAAGTGCAGTGCTGCGAGAAATTAAAAGAAACAATAAAACTTTTTCGTGAATGATCGAGCGTGGTTGAATCAGTGTAGTTGAGAGAGATACAAAATAAATAAAAGAAGATTATTAGGACAACTGACGCCCGGCAAAAATGGAGGAGAAACCAGGCAAATATAATGATTAAGAAGAAGATACAACACAGAAAAAAGAAAATGTAATCTTTACAGCGATTCCAAAATAATCTTAACCTGCAACAAAAATTAACTTCGCGTGGTAAAATTCATCCACTACATGGGAAATGGTTGCCATGTCATCTCTGTTAAATATTGTTTTGTTTCGATGCGAAAAAATTGAACTTTATATCGAGTAGTTGAACTTTCAATCAAGATGATTAATTTTGTATCTAAAAAGACTTTCACTTTCTTCAGCCAAGTAAAATTCACGTGGTACAAGTAACTTTTTTTCAGCGCATGAGTATTTCATTTACTACACTTTATTAATTATTTTGAATTAAAGAACAACGTATATTAAAATTCAGATACATTTCTATATTAAAAGTATATTTAAAAAAAAATAACGGTGTTGAAGAAGTACCCGTTTTTGTTTGAATTTTAGTGTCTTTTCTCTTCCATATTTCAGATTTTACACTCCTTTTTCTCATTTTTTGCTCAAGTGAACTGAACTATTAATAGCAACCATTAAGAAAATCCAAGTGTTTTGGTTGGAAAAATTTGATTCGTAAGTCTTCTTGTTTGTTCCCAATTTCTACGATTTCGTTAAAAATTAATTAATTTGGGTTGAAAATTCAACTACTAGTTTTCAAATTTCTTTGAAAATTCAAATATTTAGTCAAAAATTCATGTATTTTGTTAAAAATTAATCTTTTTTCAGAAAATTAATCCTGCTGGTTGAAACTTTCTCTTTTTGGTTGAAGAAGCATTTCTATGGCTTAAAATTAGTTTTTTGAATTCTAAAATTGAAGTTTTCAACTCAAAATTCAACTGTTTCACTTTTTGTCGGAAATGTATCTTTTTTTATAGAAATTTAATCTTTGTGGTTGAAAATTCATCTATTTGTGAAATCAAGACAAATATTTTTCTGTATGAAATTAGCAGATAACGCGTATTTTTATATACTTAAAGTTTTGGATAGTTTTTGGATCAGGCTCGATTGATATATTTGCATCTTGACTTTACAAAAAAAAAAAAACATTCTGTTCTCGCTATCAAAATCCCCAATCAGAAGTTAAAGGCGCATTGACTATTTCTAGAAAAATGCAACATTTTATACTTTTCCTTCTCAATCACTAATTTTGCTAACTTTCAGAAAAATAATTAATATGCTTCAATTTTCTTAAAACTTTAAATGTAATAAAGTAAATTCACAAACAAACAAAAATTCTGTAACGGTTTTAAATATTTTTTAACCTAGTTTACAAATTGTACTGTTTCACGCAATGCACAAGATAGCATATCTCACTTTTTTATGATGCCTGTTTTTCATGAATTCAAACTGCCTGTTTTTCATGAATTCAATCTGATGTACTTTAACTACTTTTTGATGGGTGCTTTAAATTTGTTTTTTTTTGTCTAAAATAAATTCTTTTAACTGAAAATGTAACTTCCATTTTTAATAGAATATTGATCTTTTTTAGCTGGAAATTCACTTATTTTTCCAAAATTTACCACTTTTCAGAAACTCGATTTTCTTCGCATAATTCATTAGTTTCAAAAGATTTCTCGAGTTCTAGAAAAATATCATTAAAAAATAATTAAAGACATAAAAGTTACAAAATTTGTATGGTTTAGAATTTTTTTTACATAGTTTATTAACAGTTTCACGTATTCATGTAGCTTACGTATGCTTTAGGTAATTTATGAATGAACCCTTACAAAAAAACGTATAACTGTGGGCACTAAAACTGTCTAAAATATATTTTCAAAACAAATTTTTTTTACATCAACATTATTGATCTCCTAGGTGCAAAGTTGCTTTTATACCTGAAAGAAAAATTTAACAAGGGCCAGAGAAATTCAAAATTGAAATTTTTCAGCAACCCTGATTCTTATGTTACGGCTAAGTTAAAGCTAACTTTCGCTGCTTGATACGGTTATGTTTGGATTTTGAAATATTTGTTCAATGTGGTTAAAGTGAAATTTGTTGGTACGTTTTGGGCTTTCAATATAATTATATTAATTCAAATGAAACAATGAAAGTACTAGAAACTGGCGATTTGCACCTGTTCTAAAAATACAACTTTTGATTGATATTTGAAAAGGAAGTTACTTTTGCTCATGTCAAATACAAGTTTTAATTCTGCAAAATACTTCTCACTTTGGATAAATAATAGAATCTTACGTTAATGAATCGTAAATTTTTCTTAGTTCTAATTATTTTAGGAAAATGGTTCTCTTCGAGTTTCTCAAATTAACCAATCAGCATTGCGGAACAGCGACAACAAAACTTTCAATATTTTTGTAACCTACTTATTTTTTAGAATAAAATAATCGAATATTCAAGATAAAAAGACAAATTCTTTAAAAGACAGTTGAATATTCAATCTAAAAGAAAGAATTTTCTAGCCAAAATGACGAATAATCTACCAAAAGAAGTACTTTTAACAAAGAATTTCAGCTTTCAACCGAGTAGTTGAATTTTCAACTAAAAAAATTTTTAATAAAAAAAAATCAAATTTTGAAACAGTTATAATAGTAGACTTTCCAATCTATATTGAGAGAGTACATTGAAGAAGAATTTTATTTTATTGTAAGAAAAATTCAAATTTTCATTATTTTTAAAGGGTTTCAAAATTTCTATTTTAAATTGAAGCTTCTTAAATTTTTGCGAGATCCCTTGAGTTAAAGATGAAATTCGATGATATAATTTAAACAAATTTTGTGAATACGATTTCAACATAGCAATAACGTCTGTCTTGCTGCGACCTTCGATCACGATTTTCCTGGATCAGAATCATTTTTTGTAATCGAACGTTTTTCATTCTCATTGAGCATTCTTATATTTTTTGTATTACGTAAAACTGTATGATTTGTTAAATTAATCCAAAAATATTTATAGCTGTCACAGAAAAAAAAAATATTTTTTTGTTTTTGTTTGTAGCGGAACTCTTACTACATTTGAAGGCTTAGAGAAGGTTAACGCTGAAAAAATAAGAGCATGAAAATGTGCATTTTTCTAGATATAGTCAATGCACCTTCAGCTTCTGATTTCGGATCGTGGAAGCGAGAAAAAAATATTCTATAATTTATTAAGTCAAAATGGAAATAGATCAAGCGAGTCTGATTCAAAAGTTCTGTTTCATACGCTTCATCTGCTAACTCCCACTCAGAAAAATAACTTGAAATGAAAAACAATCATTGAAATTTTTTTTAAATTCATTGGAAAACAAAAAAATCATTGACCAAAAAGGATTTCTTCCAATCCGATGAAATTGCTTAGATTCAAAGAAACTTTTCTTTGACTTAGAGTCAATGAATATTTTTCTTTGATAAAAGAAATTTTCATTGAAGCAAGGAATCTTTTTTATGCTACATTCAGTATTTTTATTATTAACTCTAGGTGCTTCATCTACTTTAACATTTTTGAAACAAGATTTTGTTGAAAAAAAATTTCGTTTAACTGTAATTTAGTGTCCAAATAATAAAGTAGTATAATATCTTAGTATGAAAAATTTAAAAAACACAAGTTTATTTAACGGAACTTTTCTGCACTTTTGCGCAGGTGCTTCACAACGAAAACTAATCCGATGCGATTAATTTCGAGATGATTTTGAGTACAAGTAAACGTTTTTTGTAAAATCAATTCGTTATTTATTATTATTTGACCGTTACAAAACATTGATAATGTAGGACCGACGCCTAGTAGCATATCAACTTTCGACGGCTTGTCAAAGTTAGCATCGGCTAGTTTTAAATGCGAAGAAATTTTGATTTTTTCTCTTGGAAACTTTTGTATTGGACTAGAATCTGTAATATTCGGTACAACGAAAAATGTGAGGGATTTTTCAAAACTTGAGTGAATCGATTTGATGGTTAATTTTGTAAAAGAATCAGACGTGGTATTTAGTTCGTTCATCGCTTCAATTGTTAACAAGCACGGAGTTTTAGATGCTTTTAATAAGTTCAATAAACTTTCAGTTATGAAATTCACAGTTGAGCAAGTGTCTAATAGTGTTCGGCATTGGATACGTGAAGGATTGTCGGCACTAACCTCGAGCAAAGCTGTTGGCATTAGATCTACCGAAGGGGATAAAGTAGCGTTTCAGAAACAGTGACTCATGTGTTTGGGTTCATATAGTCAATTCGATTTTTCGTTGATTTTATCGTCTCTAATTTCTTTTTTTGCTTGATCACTTGAGTTTCCGAAATGAAGCAGAGTATTATATTTTTTACCGCATGTCTTACAATTACCGAATCTACATTCACTATTTCCGTGATTTTTTAGACAATTATTGCAAAGCTTCGCATCTTCAACGATTTTGAATCTTTGATTGACTAAGAGACTCAAAAATGTCTTGCATTTGAACAAAGGATGGTATTCTTCGTCAGAACAGGCAAGACATTTTTTGTTTCCAGTGAAAAAGGTTCGTGCTGTTTTATTTTCAATTTTACGCATTTTAGCAGGAGGACCATTGTCGTAACGATTGTTAGAAAATTTGTCGCTTTCGAATGTCGATAAGGAAACGGCGGTTTCATATAAAAATTCTACCAGCTGATCTAAAGAAGGAAAGTCTCCGGGATTGAGCGTTTCTTCCTATTTAATACGTGTTGTTTTGTTTAACTTTTCTTCGAGAATGTGCACAACGATCTCTGGTGACAATTTGACATTCAAACTAGCCAGAGACTGCACGTGTTGCTGTGCTTCGTCTGCTAATCTTTCAACACTACGGTAGCTTTCTTTTTCTCGATTGGGATCTATGAACAGTATAACTTTCGGCTACGTGCCTTTGGGCAACGCTCACTACTTTGTAAAAATCATTCAAAATTGAATATCTTTCGTTTTTGCTGGCTGATGATTCGTTTAATAAATCTATTTCATCGCATAATGAATCAAAGTGTTCGAATAATGAATTTAATCTTTGCAATCGTATTGGCAATTAATATGAATCAGTATCTTTATTATAGCTGTTCAAAAATGACTGAAATTCTTTTAACACTAGAAGGACGGGGGTCTGGAGCCCTCCTAGAAGGGCGGTCGGTTTCCTCAGGACACCGGGACTTTTATTGACCAAATCGTGACGGAATATGTGGATTTCGGGGTTTCGCTCATAGTATTGATACCTTCTCGTTCTCCGAAATTTTTACTCAAATCTGAACGACGGTGTTTTAAAACCGCAAGGTGTCCTGAGGACACCGCCGTCCTTCTAGTGTTAATTGTCCCTTAGTAGTTTCACGCTTTAATGTTAATTTTTTAAGCTTCGCCTCGTCGTCCATTCTGAAGTAGAGGCAACTTTACTATCGCGATCAAAAAACTTTCAGGTGATTCAAAAAAGAGAAGCACTTACTTTTACGCAGGTGACGTAGATAAACGGCGTGGATGCTGTGTTGAATTGGCTTTGATGTGCTGTGAAGCTGTCGTGTCCACGGTAAAGTTGTTGTCGTCTGGACTCCTAGAAGAAGACACCAGTTGTGATTTTTGTGATTTGTAATCTCCCAGCAGGAAATTGATCTTTGTGTTGCTCTTGTATGTCCACCAATAAAATGGTGGAATTTTATTGAAATTGTGTGACTGAAAAAACGATATAAAAATTTATATCTTAAATTTGTGTGAAATTTGTATTGAGAACTGTTAGTCACCACAGATCTCATTTTTTGCGCTTTGAAATCAACTTACCGTGTCACTTCACTTAGAATGTTCTTGCATTTGTTGTATTCAATTGTATTGAATTGTATTGTGATTTTTGTAATTGTAAATTTTGTTATTGAAATTTTGCAATTAATGAATTGATGGATTGTTTTTGCCTATCCGGCTCGAAGGACCATACTTTTCTGCACCTTTGCGCAGGTGCCTCACAACGAAAACTAATCCGATGTGAATAATTTCGAAATAATTTGGAGTACAAGTAAATGTATGATTTAGAAAAATGAATTTATTCAGTGAAAATATTAATAGAGTGACGTACTCTAGACAGGGGTTCGAGCAAGACTATATCCCCTCCATAACAAGGGGTTCCTTATGTATCCTGTCGTTATTTACAGGGATGTTTAGGTTTCTGTACAATTGCTTAGAACATGGCGGTAGGTAAGATTCGCTACCTATCAACGCTTTGGGATACATAACACTTAACGGCTCATGCCGAAAAATTATCGAGAACTCGCCATTTGGAAATGTATATATTCCTTTATCTCGTAGCCAATTCTATTTGTCGGCTGAGGCCACGTGAGAGAATGTCATACAAGACCCAAGTATTTTCGGAAATAAACATCTGCTGAAATGATTCGTTAGAATACGATATGCTATAAAAATCTAAATATTTCCTTTTGAAACTACACGCGCGCGTGTTCAATTGATTATTCCTTTAGTGATTGGAGTTACAAATCAATTAGTGAACTTTTCTTGTCGATTGTTCATTTTTATATATAAAACGGTTTAAAGGAATTAAAATATTTCATACAATAAAAATAAAATGTATAGCATTCACTTTTTTTTTACGGAAATACAGTGAGTGTGTGCAATGTACATGATACTGGTGTTTCCATTTTGAAGGCATAATTTCTATAAATGTATATGTTAGTGGAGGTGACGAAGCCTATTTACAAGTTCCACTGCATTATAGCCTTCTTATTGTTTTCATGAAATTGAAAATAGTACAAAATCGCGTTATTTTATTAAACTTTTATATGATCCAATTTAAATTCTTCAATCTTGTTCTAATTATTATATTCAGCTCAAAGTAAATTAATGTATTTTCACTATAATTTGAACTTCTCGGCCATCGAATTAGTGAATATTTGTGCTAATTGAATTAGTAATTCTCACTCATCTTTAGTCATTTAACTTTTCTCAAACTAAGTTAGTAAATTTTCACTTGTAATTAGTACAATTTCACCAGCACAACGGTTTCTCTACTTATTTCAAAAAACCAGAAAGAATATGCAGAAAGTCGAAAATTTACAAAATGGTCTTCTGTTTTCTGAAAATAGAATATTTTAGTTTTTTTTTTTTTATATGGGCTAAACGAAAAAAAGCCAAAAGTAAAATTTCTTATTTATATTGATAGCTGTACAAGCATTTCTTTTCTACTTATCGATGTTTCTAAAATTTTATCGTGCAAAAAAATTTCGTATGTAAGTCTCCACTGTCTAATTGTCGTTTCTCAAATATGCTACTTGAAACCTACTTTGTCTATTAAAATTGAAAATTGAGAGTCACTCTAAAATTTTGGCCTTCTTTATACTCTTGGAATTTTTGTAAATCATTGACAAATTGTTAAACCCTTTGTAATCTTGTAAAGTCGTTAAAAAAAATTTGAAAATATAAATTTTTCAGCAAAACTGCTTACACAAGAGAAGGTTCGGTGGGGAATAAGTATAGCAAATATGAAGAATTTAGAGATCCGGTATCAAGAATCTTCCTAACTGCACTCCATTTATTTTGAAGAATAAATAAAGCATGTCATTGCATAGATGATAAAAATCAGTATATATAGCAGCCATTTATCGAGTGGATTCTCATACGCAGTTCTCCGAAAATCAGTTTACGTTTTCATTTCTCTGTCATTGTGATTATTTAAACAAGAAAATGACGATTACTGTTGCCACTCTACTCCTGACTTTTGTGATTTTTCTCTATTTTAATGGTGAATATAATGAAATATTATAATTATCACTTATAACCAATATTATGCATGGTTTCAAACATGTTCACTTGAAAATATCGAGATTGAATTGTATATTCCTCAAGTTTCCAAACATCCAAGTTCTTTCAACAGTACAATAAAAATAAGTTAAGAAATATTGTGAATTTTCAAATGCTTTTACATTTAATTCTGTTATTTCAAAGACATATTTAAAGTCTTGATATAGCAATATTGCGAATAATTGGAAGTTTCCTGATTTTAATAAATTTGATTCTAAAAACTTCAAATTTAGACACTGTTTCAAAATAAAACATTCAAAATTGTAACAAGTTGAAAGCACTAGCTTCAAAAATTATGCCAAGTATTTTCTGAATTAAGCATAATATTGAATGATTTCGAGGAGTAATAAATTCTGCTTAAAACTTTATGTTATTGTTCATACAATTAATTATTGTTTTTTTTTCTTCAAATTTCCTTCAGATTGAGTATGGATGGTTTACATCTTCTTTGGCACATTATTAAATAAATTATCAAAGTCATAATAAAATTTGAATTATAAAAGTGTATTTATCATTGCTTTCTTCATATTTCTTCATAATTAGACTGCATATGAAATGAATTTAGATTATATTTCATTATAGCATTTTAAAGTCTTATGAATATCAATCTGACATACTGGAAGACTCAAAAAATTTATATTAAAATATATTTACGTAAATAATTCCATGTTTGATATTATATATTATTGATCCACATTTTTTTAATAGAAAACTGCTTGAACTAATAAAAATTGTTTAAACAATAACACACGCTTTTAACAGAATTTACTACTATATTTGTTTGAACAATTAAAAAATAGTTAATATATTCTTTCTATACACTATATAGTCTGAAAAATAACTATATGTATTTTATTTTATTTTTTTCAAGTTATCGAAAAAAAATCCTTAATCAAATGAAAATCGTTTAAACAAATAGAAATTTATGAAACGTTAAAAGATGTGTATCAAAATTATATAATTATTTAACAAAAAGTAGCATATGATACCAATTTGAGAAAAAACTGAACATCTATGCGTCAATTTTTAGAAATGTTGAGAATAAACAATAAGTAATTTTTTAAATAATTACATCATGTTTTTTAAAAAAAATCGCTACTCCAAACAATGAAAAACTATTACATTTCAATAAAAAAATACGATGATTTTTCACATTTTTTGGGAATAAATAATTGTTAAAAAAAGTTACATTTGTTTAAACAATTAAAAATTGTTTGAAAAGTCAACGACGATACCACGCTGAAAATACCAGTTCCCGTTAGATCACTGAAGTTAAGCAGTGTTGGGCGCGGTTAGTACTTGGATGGGTGACCGTTCGGGGAATACTGCGTGTTGTTGAACCGTCGTGGGTGTGGTGGACCCACACTGGTAGTATTTATCCACCTAGAAACACTACCCGAATCGGGTAGTGAGGCAATGAACTTTCGAGTTCGAAATGCTAATCAATTTTTTTTTTTTTTTGAAAAGTCATGGGAAATATTCAAATTGTCGATTCGTAATTATTTGTATAAAAAAGATAACGGAAATTGCAGTCATTGTTTAAACAACTAATATTTGTTTAAATAATTAAAAAATTGTTAATATATTCTTTCTAAAGACTATACAGGCAGAAAAATAATTATATGTATTTTATTCAATTTTTTTAAAGTTATCAAAAAAAATTGCTTCATCAAATCAAAATTGTTTAAACACATATAAATTCATTAAACATTATGAGAAATGTATCAAAGTTATATAATTATTTAACAAAAAGTAGCCTAGGATACCATAATAACATAATGTTGTTTTTTTAAATGACTTCTCCAAACAATGACAAACTATCACATTTCAATCAAAAAATAAGATTATTTTGTACATTTTTTGGGAATAAATAATTGTTTAAATAAGTTACATTTGTTTAAATAATTAAAAATTGTTAAAAAATGCATGGCCATTAAAAATTTATTTTTAAAAATTGGATGTACTTAGATCGTTAGAAATCTATCCAGAGTGTCTATATCGTATATTTAAAAAGGAAAGGGGAAAAAGGGGACGTTTTTGGAGAATAGGGAAAAAAAGGAGAATTTCAAGAAAAAAGGGGAAACTAAGAAAAGAGGGGAAGACTGTGCACCCTGTTAATAGTGTACAAAACCTTTATAAATGTAAATTTTTTCCTTACAAAATTAGGTGCTGCTTCTACCTACGTTCAGGTACATATGGAGGACGGCTCTTTATATTATGGTTTGATCGAAAGAATCGGCGGGGTTCCCTATTGGATGAAAGGACGTCAATTTCATAGAGAATATTCAGCCATCATGAACTTTCAAGCGCCAGAGTCCCTTCAGGTGAAGCATGAGAACCTCAAACTGATACCTATTCCCGGTCACCAGCCATCGGCATCGGGTATTAATCTTCCGGAGGAAGCTCGTATGTTTTATGGTTCTTATTATACTACAGTAGGATATAAGTTCGAACCTTACAAATATGATGACCCAAAAGTAAATGGAGAAAACCGCATCTGGATAACAATAAAAGGAACTACAACTGTCATGACTGCGAAGGTGGAAAAAAGACCCTATAGTCCTTCAAACTTTCATCCAGAAGTTAGGAGGATATATAATGAATATCATTATCACAGAAATGGAATCCATTAGATTAGATTTCATTAGATTATTTCAAAGTACCTGATCCTAAATTTGAGAAAAGTTTGCGAATTTTGCGAAAGATGGCCCTGCAATGATATACGAGGGTTGCTTTTTATAGTGCCATCTGACGTTTCCAATTGAAAGTTTCACATTTTCAACCATAACCTTCTTCAGAACGTTTTATCCACGAAGTAGTATAAGGAGACCCCACTCCCGGAAAATTTGGACGCGTGGATTCGGATTTAGTTAGTTTGCATCGCTCGTAGCGCCTCTTGCGGAAACATGCATACATACATATAGATCTACATACGTACAGGCATACACATTCGTAAAAATCTGTTTTTCGTGACAAGCATGTGTGCGTTTGTTTTCCCCGGCTCACACTGGCTCACACCATTGGTGCCGCCATTTGTAAATCATGTATTTCAACGCTTTTCCGCAAGAGGCGCCGCGAGCGATGCAAACTAACTAAATTCTAATCTACGCGTCCGAATTTTCCAAAGACCGCATGGGAGTGGGGTCTCCTTATACTACTTCGTGGTTTTATCATTTGAGCATAACCTGAACTGTTCACAGTGACTTGAAATGACTGCTACACACCAGCCTTTTTTGAGGATTGTCAAATTATGAGGGATTCAATGACAACACATTTTTTTGACAGCCAAATGTTCATACAATACTGACTTTATGCTGGTCCCACTAATGCCTAAGGATGCCTGAATCTCACGATAAGTCACATGACGATCTTTCAGCATCAGTTCACGCACAGCATCAATGTTTTTTGGGACAACTACTGGTTTTGGACGACATTCTCGAACTTCGTCGGTAAGAGAACCATAGGCTGAATTCACACGTGGCGGACATTTAACTCCGGACAGTTATTTGACCGGACATCTAGTTACTTTTCGTACTTTTGGTAACTAAAAGTTTTCGGTGCCAGGTTTCAAATGTTTACAAGTTTGTGACAGATCTTATAGAAAAAGTACGTAACCTGACTTAACCTCGGAATATTTAATTATAATTTATTTAAGCAAATGGCGAATAATGTACATGTATAAATAAATAAGATAAAGTATATTTTAATTTTCAATTTTCCAATTGCAGCTTAGACAATTTTGGAAGAACTTATAAAATATATTTCCATTTTGAATTTTCCAACAGTAGTTTACACAGTTTTGGGAGCACTTATAAAATATATTTTAATAACAACTGATGTATTAGAATAATTTTTTTATTAATTTCAGAATTCCGAAATAGAATGTGGAATGTGCTACGAAAAATGTATACGTTCTCAAATCTTGAGGCACTCGTGTTTCGAAGGATTCAAAGAATCTTATATTCATTCAGATAATATAAAATATATTTATATATATCTAATATATATATATATATATATATATATATATATATATATATATATAATATAATACTCGTGTATCCTGTGTGCGGTAATTAATAGTATAATCTTATAATTTTGATGGAGAAGCTGATAGATAGAGAAAATGTATCCCATTCTATCCCTTTTTCAATCTAAATTCATGTCTATCTACTTCAATACTTATACATATAATACTTATACATATAATATCTTATATAATATAATAATCTATCCACGTCAATCTTTTTCTATCTCACTGTCAATCAAAATTCCGGCCTTTCTTTCTCACTCTCCTTTTCTTTATCTCATCCAAACCTTTATCTATCCACGTCAGTATTTTTCTATCTCTTTGTCAATCTAAATTTCCGTCTATCATTTTCAATCCCCTCTTCTCTATCTCATCCTATCCTTTGTGTATCCACGTCTATACTTTTCTATTTTTCTGTCAATCTAACTTGTCATCTATCTCTTTCAATCTGCTCTTCTTTATCTCATCCTATGCTACGTTTATCAACGTCAATCTAAATTTCCGTCTATCATTAACAATCCCCTCTTTTCTATCTCATCCAATCCTTTATCTATCCACGTCAATATTTTTCTATCCCTTTTTCAATCTAAGTTTACGTTTCTCTCTATATCATTGTATCATACATCTATCAATGTCTATCTTTTTCTATCCATTTTTCAGTCTGAATTCACGTCTATCTTTTAAATGCCCTCTTCTCTTCCAATCCTAGCCTTTCTCTATCCACGTTAATATTTTGCTTTCTCTCTGTCAATCTAAATTCCTATATATCTTTCTTAATCTCCTCTTTCATATCTTATCCGATCCTTTATCTATCCTCCTCAAAATTTTCCTATCTCTATGTTAATCTAAATTCCCGTCTATCTTTTTCAATCTTCTCTTTTTTATCTCATTCTATCCTACGTTTATCCATGTCAATCTTTTACTATCTCTCTGTCTTTCCAAATTACCGTCTATGTTTTTCAATCCCCTCTTCTTCATCTTATCCTATCCTTTATCCATCCTCTTCAATATTTTTCTATCTTTCTGTCAATCTGAATTTCCGTCTATCTTTTCCAATTTCCTCTTCATTATCTCATCCTATCCTACGTTTATCAATGTCAATCTAAATTTCCGTCTATCATTTTCAATCCTTTCTTCTCTATCTTGTCCTATCCTTTATCTATCCACGTCAATATGCTTCCATCTCTCTGCCTATCTAAATTCATGTCTATCAAACTTGTACTATCTCTCTGTCAATCAAAATAATTATCTTTTTCAATCTCCTCTTCTTTATTTCATCCTATGCTACATCTATCAACGTCTTTGTCTATCTCGTTTTCAATTTCATTTTAACTCACGTTGTATTTCTGGTACGTGGTGAACGTCAAATTGATTTTTTAAATATATTCCATAACTGTTCGATGGAATCCCTGAATGTTGAGGGATAGAAAATGATGAGAGTTCTCTATTGCGGAAGATGGCAAAATAGATAGACAAAGATCCAAATTTACATTAAAGATATATTATATTACAACTGTTAATAACTCAATTAGTTAGGAATTTCTCTCAATCTCTAATCAAGTGATAAAAGATCTCGCACTATTTCATTAGCAACTTATTTCTACTGATTTCTACTTTGTGAAAAATTGTTTTTTTTTTTGTGGTTGAAAATTCATCTGCTTTGTTGGAGGATTGAACTGCTTTGTTGGAAATTGTACTTCTTTGGTTAAATTCAACTGTTTTTTCTTTTGAATTGAAATATTTTTTAGTTAACATCAACTACTTTGGTTAAAGTTGAACCCAGTTTTTGTTGCTAAAAAAGTTTAAAAAATTAATTTTGTTTTGGTTGAAGATTTATCATTTGAGTTGAAAATTCATATATTCGCGTTGAAAATTGAACTGGTATTCTTTTTCGGGAAAATCATAATTGAAGATCGCGATATTAATTATGATACATTTTTTCTAAGTTAAAATTAGATTTGTAAATTATTTTCAAACTACTATGTCAAAAAATGATATTTCGACAAAATCCTTTTACCACAATGTCTGTTTGACTTTTAAAGAATTTTTAATGCAATAAACCCATTTTTTATAAAAATGTTGTTCATGTAGTTCTGTGCAGCCACGCTCCAGTGACAAATTCTTGTGAAAAATTACATTTTTTCCATTGTTTACATTATTGTAATTTTCTGTATTTTCTGGTATGAGATCAATAAAATTTCTGCATGCATTTTCAACCAAACAATTCATTTAATCGAAAAAACCAGAAAAGGGGAAAAAGGGAGAAGTTTCTTAAAAACAGGGGAAAAAATGATTATTTAGAGAAGGGGAATAGGGGAAAGAGTTTCAAATTTCTTCGAGCGCGAATCAATATAGTTTTACATTTTCTGTAAACCTTTAAATTTACTAAAAGTTACTCCTTAAAAAAAATTTTTTCCCGTGACAGCTATAAATATTTTTTAACCTACTTTACAAGTGACACCGTTTCAAGCAGTGCACAAGATAAGAAATCTCACTTCTTTTATGATGCGTGTTTTTGGTGATTTCAATATCATGCACTTGAACTACTTTTGCTTCCTCATGAAGGAAGCTTTGTAATGGTAACATCTTGCAAAAATTTTTAATTCATTTTACTTTTCATTTAAAATGAGCAATTATAAATAAAATATTAAAAAATACACAATTGTAAACTGAATTAGTTGAAGGAGAAAACCTTGAATCGTTAATATTTCAGAGTGTTAAATTAAAACTTTGAACGTTACAATTTTAATTGTTTTATTTAACTAATTTTTTATATTCAAGTGAAATTTTTGAATTATGATGCATAAATAACAATTGAATAATTATCAATTTGGAAAAAATTTGAGTTAGTTTAAAAAATATTTACCAGTTTTGATCTCGGTTTTGAGAAGATCCAAATTTAATTTGAAACTGGAAAAGATTTCAAAAAATAAAAAAATAAATTTAGATTTCTGAAAATTTCGAAATAAAATCTTGAAGCTTTTTATTGACTTTCAAAGATTTTGAGAGCATAAAAAAATTTCCTAAATTTGCTTGGAAAATTCAGAATGATTTTTTATTTTGAAAAATTAATTTTAAGAGAATATTTAAAAATATTTTGGAAATTTTTTGAATAATAAATACAAATTTAACAATGATTGATTTTGAAAATGATCGAGTAAGTTTAAGATATATAGTTTTGAAAAGATTCCAAAATAGTTTGGAACGTGAAAAGATTTCGAAACGTTTAAAACTCAATGTAGATTTTTGAAGATGTCTAACACAAAGTTTCTGATCTTTTTAAGCATTTTGAAATGTTTCAAATGAACAACAAATTTCTATCAAAATTCCTAGAAAAACTAACAATAATTTTTCTGGAAAAATTAATTTTAAAAGAATATTTATTAAGATTTCCAAAATTTTCAAAAAAGAATCTGGATGATTTTAAGGTAATTTTTTTACTTCTGCAAAATTTTTCGAAAATTCTTGGGTAAAGTTCGAGTTACAAGATAATAAAATTATTATTAGATTCCTGGAAAATTTTTAAATTATTTTTTTTCAAACAAATTTTTAAGCAAATATTTCAAGAGCTTTCGAAACCAATTTTAATGAAAAGTTTTTAAAGCTTTCATTTTGTAGGCGAAAATTGCTGACCGTTTGAATTAAAATTTTTTAAATCTTTGATTTGAAAATTTTGAAATTCAAAAGTATTCCACTTTGAGTATTTTAATTTGCGATTCAGTTCTCATAACGTCAAATGGAAAAAAAATTATTTTCAAGAGTTCGAATCTTTTGATTTCAATCACCGTGATCAATTCTTTCTCGATTGTTTAATTTTGAATTGTAGTCCAAAAGTGGTTCTTTATTGACCTAGGATAAGAAATATAAAAAATCTTGCAATTACATAATTTTAAATGACATATATGGTGTTCAATCGATTGCTATATATTTGAAAAAAAAACTGCAAACGTAAGATTTTTTTTTAATAAGGATTATTTATTCTTGTCTTTGAATATTATACCATTCCTTCGAAATTCAAACATAGAAGCTTCTTCGTAATAGCGATCATGTAAATATCCTAATTTAAAATTATCTCTTTGAAATATTCCAAATATTTGTCATCCTAGGTCGAAAAAGAATAACTTTTTGGCTGCAAAAGCATTTTTGTTGCAGTTAATTTTCAAGTAGATAAAGTTGAATTCTATCGCATCGAAACAAAGCCAGATTTAATAGAGTTGGCATGGTAACCATTTCCCATGTGGTGGGTAAATTTTAACAACTGAAGTTAAATTTTGTTGCAGGTAAAGATTACTCAGAAATCGCTGTAAAAAATACATTTTTTTCTGTGTTGATATTCTGTGAAATGTTTTAGAATATTACAAAATATGTTCGAAATCTATATGACATTTTCTAGATTCGTGGGAATCTGAATCTCTCTAAATCACTTGAAATCATTTTAAATATTTTGAAAGCTATTTGCGTTTCTTGAAATATATTAAAATTCTTTATATGATTAGGAAATCCTTAGAAATTCCTTGCAATATTTGCAAATTATATTATTAGTATATAGTATTATACTTGTATGCTTTTGGTAAAATTGACCGAATTCTATCTAAAAATTGCAGAATAAATTTCTTTGAATCAAAGAATTTTTTCTGTTTTGTTGAAAGAAAGTTTTTTTCCTTCCAATGAAAATTTGTTTCTCATTTAAAAAGATTTCTTTCGATTTAAAGTTATTTTTGGTCAAATAAATAAATGTATGTAGCTACGCTGCCGCGACGATTGCAAGCCTCCGCACTCTACGCGCTGTCCCCCCTCTCTCTCTCCACGCCATTCTTCCATAAGTCCATCTCGCTTTCGCCTTGTTTTCTTTCATGATAAAAGGGTTGGAAATCATATATACTTATATTTAAGTTGAAAATTCCAACCTGCACCAATTTCGATGCAAATCGAAATTTCTTTTAGAAATATAAAGAAAGAATTGAATGCACCTCACTTCTGTAAAGTTCTGACGAGGTTCCTGTCTCGCAGGTGCAAAAATTCAAACGGAAGCATTTGACAATACAATTCTCGCACACTTAAGAAATCAAGCTACCTGGGTAAATAAAATTTGCAAACGCTGCTTCGGCTCTCACGGTGTATCCCTACCTTCCTAATCAAAATTCCGCAACTCCGAAAAAATCAATACCTGAATCACCTAAATTATAAGCTGTCGAACAGAAGTCAAAAGCGCAGTAACTTGGGCAACCTGGCACAGGATGGAACTACCGAGACTTTCGTCCGTCCTTACGTCGGGATTTTGAGTCAATTGTAATTTTCTACGGCAACACGAATCCCCGTAAGTCGCAACGAGTCCTATCCTGGTTTTAGTCGGAACTATACTTTTTCCGGACCAGTAACGGGAGCGAGCCGTCGCGCCGGGGCGAACGTTTGACTAATTAAATTCAGACTAGAAATCCGGAAGAAAAATTGGAAGAAAATCTCTTTCCCACGGGAGTAAAGGCAGTTTTCTGAGTGATCTGACGTGACACAGGTGAACTCTAGAATTCTCGGTACGCAAATCGTCGCGTCCTATTCCGGTTTAGTCAGGACTATACTTTTCTCGGATCGGCAATAGGGGTAAGTCACAGCTACCGATCGAGTCGTCGATTTCCGGAATTTGCAATCCGGACGAAAAATTCTTAAATCTGTGCGAGGGAGGCAGGGCGTAACGGGAACGTTTCCTCATCGTGTCCTATTCCACTTTAATCGGGACTATACTTTTCTTGGAACGGTAACGGGATTGACGTCGTTTTCATGTCCTATCTGGCCTGCTTAAAAAAAATTAGGTCAGCCTAGAGAATTTTACCTTTTCTCGAATCTCAAAACGAGACAGAGTAATTTATTCGCAAGGCTGCAATTCTCCTTTTATGAGGAATAGAAACATTTTCTATTTTTCATAAAAATGAATTCAGAGAAGTGACAGGTGCTTGCCTGTTGTGTGGCTCTCGCGAGTGACGTACTAAAAGACTAGAGTGGGTTAATAAACCCACGGAAATATAAGATTTTCGCCCGCTCTGTTAAGAGTAGGACAAAATTCAAAAGGCACCTTCGTTCCTTCTGAACCTAGTTCTAGTGCAACGACGAGCGGTAGTTTTAGTAAACACGAATTATTGAGCTGTATCGTTCTTTATTTCCTATGATGCTTTCCCTTTCCTCTACCTGTCGACACATTCTACCCATTGTAGAATGTGCCCTGTCATTTGAAACTCGCTATTATTAGTAATGTTTCCTATTTCTCTTCTTTGAATAAATCTCAGTCTCATTATAAAATATTGAAAAACCAAATTTATTTCAAAGTCGGCAAAATTTCAAAACCCTAATTTTTCTCATAATTTTTCGGGACAACAACTCTCAGTCCGAGAGTAGGGGTACCAACATACATAAAAATAAATATAGGAAAGACGAGTCTCTCGGCCTTCCTTTAATTTTGGGGAAGCCTCCCCCCAGCGTACCGATACTAGGCAGCTTTTGTTTACAGGGTCCTTTTTCTTTTATGGATTCGAGAATAAATGTTATTTAGTTCGTACGTGGCAAGTTGTTTCTTTGTGAGTGTGAAAGCACTTAAGAGATTTTTTTAATGTGAATAAAGTATGGTAAAATAGATAAGGTGTGTAAGTGATTCTTGTTTTTCCATTAACTTGTTGTTTGTGGAGGTGACGTAGTATGATCTACGATCATGTGACTTAGTCTAGTGAAAAGTTTCGCAATATTGCCTTTTTACTGTTTCAATAAAGCTGAAAATGTTACACAATCGCGTTCTTTCATTCCGAAATTTATATCCTACAAGTTTTCCTTTCCTAAAGAATTATTTTAATTAATATAATTATATTGTTCTGAATAAATTGATATATTTTCCTTAAGCAAATCGTAATTTTTCACGATCGAATATTTCAACGAATCAATTAAGTAATTTTCTACTAACCTTGACTTGCACACTTTTCTCAAATTCCAGTAGTAAATTTTCACTAGAAATTAGTGAAATTTTACTTACTTAGCTTTAAAGAATACATGAAAAAACAATTTCATTGTATTGTAAAAAAAATTTAAATTTCACCATTTTAAAGGGACTTTCATAATGAACCAGGAAAAAGTAGTAAAAAAAACTCTAGAATTTGAACGTTACTTGTATGTGGCTGACGGGTTTTAAAATTCATTTTTTAAATCGAAGCTCATTCAAATTTCCAGAGGACTCAGTTGAAAATTGATTTTTAATCTGAAAATGTGGTTCTTACATCTTTGGTTCAAATTTTTTCTTTAGATGAAAACACATCTATTAAATTCAAAATTCATGTATCTCACCTATGTCTTACGTAATTTGTGGATAATGGATGGAACATTAAAGAAAGAATTAAGTCTTGTGTACCCTATCACATTGACTTTTTAATGTAATTACCAGTTACATGTAAGATTTCAATCGGAATTTGGAACACAGTCAAATAGTATGCTTCAGTTTTAGTTTACAAAGTGTACTCTATAATTCATCGCGATTGTGCGGTTTGGACCTACTGGAGTTTCATTGCCTTCTTCTCTGGTCAATGCAGAAACAATGCCACTTTCCATGTTTATTTTCGCCCGTGCTTTACGGCCACTTTTATTTATATAAATTCCAGCAAGCCAATTAGAAGTCCTCAATATTGCAAAGATATGACCATCCGATGTTGATAATACAATTTGTTCTTGATTTGGCATAGGCTCTAAAGTATTCCTTACTCTCATTCCAAGTACCGTATCAGCTGGAAAAGTATACTGTCGAAGCTCGAATATCCGCTGTGGATTCATTAGAGAATTAAGCCGAATAAATTGAAGTTGTTCAAGGTCATACACATGTCCGTCAAAAGACGGAAGCTTTGCACCTTCAGCTATGGGCCTAGAAAAAGGAGGAGGATGACTGCCAGGAGGTGACCTGGACCTGGCGCGAAGAAGAGGTTCGGCAGGAGGAAGAGAACTCTCAGGCGAATGATGTATTTCAGAAGGAAAATGAGAAGGCCTGCCACGAGGATCGCCAGGAATTGGATCACCATTAGGTAAACAATCAAATTGTAAACTTAACTCTGGAACAAAAAAGACAGTATTACCATTTTTTCGAAGTTCGTTGATATATTTCATGAACCTCTTCTGCAATATTGTGAGGCAAGTATATAAAAAAGTTGGAAAAACAGTTTCTAGGATCTCAAAATCGAATATATTTATCATGGAGTATAAATGTAAACACAATTTGTTTTGAAAATTTTAATAAAAATATTTGTCGCAATATTTAACAGAGCTCAAAAAAATTGCTTCGAGGTATGATAAGGGACGTTGCAAGTTTGAATTTTTCTATTAAATATTCTCTGATTTTGATGATTCAAATTTTATATTTCTTCAATTTGGAGCATTCAAAGCAGAATAAATAAATACTCTTCACTTTTGATCTTAAAAAGCATCATAATTTCAGATTGTTGGTTCACGCATCTTCAAAATTGAAGAGTTTTTAATTCTCGCGGACGTTATTCGCCTCAATCTTGAAAATATATTCAAAATAATAGATATTTTATATTTCTATATTTACCAATAGAATTAAGGTAGACTGCCAAGGTAAAGAGCAGAATATGAACGATCATCTTTTTTTCAAGTAGGGAAAAACTGATTACATTAATGAAGAATTTGGTTAGCAGGGTAACAAAAAAATCTCGTAGATTATAATCAAGTTTGTCCATCTAAGATATTAACATTTCATGACAGTCAGTTTCAAGGAAACGTAATAGGTAAATACTAGGTTAGAAAAAAGGGCTGGCGTGATTATTTGCAAATAAAATGTATGATTTCATATTAAACAACTGTTAGCACAAAACATACAAAAAGAAAATGTTTAAAATTAGAATTTTTTTCAAGTGCTTAAAATTGTACAATATCATATCAGGAGCCTTTAATATTAGCAAACATAAATTGTATTGCACTATGGGAAATATTTTCATTACATGCCGTGAAGATTTAAAAGTTCCAGGAATAATCCATATTTTCAAAAAATTCGGTATATTTGTCAAGACTTACACTTCATGTCTTACAACAAGTTCACCTCAACTTGTCTTAAGACAAAAATTGAAAAATTGAAATTATGCACTTAAACGGCTTTGAGTTTAAAAATTTGCAATTGAAAAGTATTCAAAGCTTCCATTTTGTACACGAAAATTACTGAATAATATTTTTTTTCGATCTAGAGTAAGAAATATTAAAAATATTGTAATTACGTAATTTTGAATGGCACAAATGGTGTCTAATAGATTACTATATATTTGAAAAAAAATGCAAACGTTAAATTTTCTTGAAATAACGATTATTTATTCTTGTCTTTGAATATTCTACCATTCCTTTAAAATTTAAACATAGAAGCTTCTTTGTAATAGAGATCGTATACACATCCTAATTTGAAATCATCTCATTGCAATATTCTAAATATTTGTCATTTAGTTTTCTGTACTTTTTGCGAAAAATTTTTCCACCAGGGGAAAAAATATAGAATAGAGATAAGATAAAATATTCAAAACCGGGGCACCATACAAAATATTTTTAAATGCAATTTTTCATTACCAAGGCTTAATAGCAATTGAGAAAAGCCGAAAGATCGTCTATATAGATAATGAATAGGAGTGGTCCAAGGTTAGATCCTTGCGGTACTCCAGAAGAAGGGATAAATTCTACAGAAAAGTGTCCAAAATGCTGAACAAATGTGTGCCTGAAGGATAAATAGGAGTGTAATAGTCGAATCATATTATCTGATAGATCAAGTATTTGTAGCTTACTCAATAATATGGCATAGTCCACTTTATCGAATGCTTAAGAGAGATCAGTGTAAATTACATCAACTTGATTATGTACAATCAGTAATTGACAAATATTTTGAGTAAAGCTCGGCAAGTTGGTAGCAGTGGTCGGCTAGGGATACATCCATGCTGATTAAACGAGATCACACGAAAAGCCACCCGAGATATGAAATTATAAATACATAATTCAAATATTTTAGAGAATACACAAGAAACCGATATGGGTCTATAGTTGACAATAAGAGACTTGTCATATTTCTTTAAATCAGGACAGATACGGTTAGTTTTCCAAACAGGAAGAAAAGAACCAATTTGAATAGAAATTTAAACCAAATTTTTAGTGGAGGAAGCAAAAATTCAGAAAATTTTTTAGTAAGAGATGATGGGATCAGATCAGAACCAGCTGTTTCTTTATTGGGGATCTTTTTTACGGCATGCCGAATTTGACTGAAGATTATATAGGTATCATCTAATCCTTCAAGTTAAGCTGTATAAATATGGCCAGGCAATAATAGTCTTTCAATAGGAACAGGATATTTGTCATTCCAATCAGGTTCTGGGAGATCAGATGGATTATGAACATCCATAAAATAATCTGCAAAAGCATTTACAATATGCATAGGATTAAGAAGCTCAACGGTGTTATATATCATGATCCCTGGAATGCGCGTAATGCCCTTCTGTTTATTCAAATAAGACAAAAAGGAAGAATGGTTGGCATAAATCCCACTTTCTATATTATTGTTATACCGTTTAAACGAAGAGCTCAAATCAATATCTATTTTTTTCTTAAGAGTTTTATAAAGTTGTTGGTAATATGGATCCTTAGTTAAATTAAATTTAGATCTATACTTCTCTTTTAAGGTAATGTTATCAACAATATCTTTTGTAGACCACGGAGGATGAGTGAATTTGATCCTATTAGTATTAAATTTAGGAGCGTAAATGTTAAGTAGCATGTCGAGTGTATCATAGAAAAGCTAACAAGTCTGGTTTAATGACACAAAATTTTCTAAAAACGACCAGTCAATATCATTCCAGGCAACACATAATCCACTAATATCTGCTCTTTTAAAATTTAACATTTTGGTAGAATGTTATTTGCGAAATTAACAGTTAAAATTACAATTCTTAAATTCAGGTGTATTAAAGTCACCCACAATGAGTAATTTATGGATCCAAAAGTCACGTCTTAATGTAAGGGCCTCTAATAAGGATTCAAATACGTTGATTGAGGTCAATGGAGGTATGTATAGTGCAAGAATGATAAATTTCGAATTGGAAACTGTTATGATTACCAGACAGCATTATTTATTAGACGCATAGAAGAGATTTTTGAGTTCCCATATTGAAATGCGTTAAAGAAAAATCATTTTCTGTCAATTATCACAAATTATCTGGCCTTCAATTAACTAGTTTTCACTTAAGCAAAATAATACCATTAATATTATTTTAGCGTTGCAAGGAGTTGATTGTTGAGTTCCCATGCTCAAGACGGGTTAAAAAAAAATAGACTTCCTGCTGGCCTACATGATTTATGTTATTAAATTTTTGTTATATGAATTCCTAACCATTAACTTGCTTGATCCTTTATTTTGAACACTTGGGTCCTCATAGGCAATTCCTAAAACATCAAATTGAGAATAAGATTCGCACCGAAATCCCGATTCGAAACGAAATTGGACCTGGTTTTAAATTGCAAGGGGCCCGTCCTGGCGAAAGCACCTGTCGGTATCGGTATTAAGCGCAGAGTGATCTTCTTCGATCCCTTCTCGTATCGAGTGGGTCTCTGCATTCATCAGACCCGTTTATCCCCTCTTTTTCATTAATGAATGCGCACGCAATTATCAATTTTCCTTTAATTTGCACTCGTTTCACGTAATCGCTACATTCTTAAGATCATAATCTCAAGTGCCCATTTGATCACATGAAATAAACAGATGGGTCTCATCGGCTTCAGTTGGCTTGAGACATCGGAGACCCACTGCTGGTCGACGCGAGCTCGTCATCGTGCTTATTAGCGATGCTGACGTGTGTACTTCGTGCTTCAAGTGAACTGACGGAACGTCATGACGCAGTTACACAGCTAGACTGCTAGGGTACAGTGCCTTACCACAACGCTCCTGCTTTGTCACGCCTGAGTGATCACCCCACATCCCCCCTCAGCTCATCTCACCCTTACCCGCGGCGCGGCGTCAATTCTCGGAAGAATACCATCCAGGGGAATTGTGCTTAATCTTTGTATCATTGGGAAAATTTGATATAGTTTATCCAGTGACCTGAATTTTCGCCAAAACATTGAAATAAATGGAAAAGCTTTTTATTTTTAAAGTTTCAAAGACATTTTTTGCATTATTTCTATATATTTTCCAATTTAATTAGCATAGAAAAAATTCGTTCTCAGGTATATACTTGAAGCTACAAAGAATCTCTTTATAATTATTTTAAATTTTGAAAATGCTGTTTCTAATTTAAATCATTTTACAATTTAAATGAATATTATTCGTAGCTAAGCCACCAGCACAAATTTATCAACATTTTTGTAAATTAATGTTTTATATGGTTAATGAAATTCAGAATTCTCCTCTTAAGATTGTCATTTAAAAATGTATTTCAACTTACTTTGATTACTTGGATTCTATGTTATGTTTCTTGAACTCAAAAAATTAAATTGTTCATTTCAAATTTCTGTAGACCTTCGTTTCATCGATAATTGGTTTTTAACAAACTATTTAGATAACCTTACATTTCTCGTGAACCCAAAGTTTCAAGATTTTTTTTTAAAGTCAAAAAAATTTAAACTTCACCCAATCAACAAACACGGGTTTTATGACAACAATAATATCGTGGTAAGCTCGAGATATTACTCGAAAATAGCGCAATACAGTTTTTAATAACTGGATAATCAAATATTTAAGCCAAAAAAGGACGAACTTTTTAGACTGACTATCTAATCCAAAAGGAAGAATTTTCCATCCACAGAGACGAATATATTTACCAAAAAAATCAACTTTCAAGAGAGAAGTTCAATTTTCTACCAAGTAGCGAAATTCTTATCGAAAAAAAATCAATGTTCAACCAATAATGGAACAGGGAAATTCTCAGTTGAAAAAATTAATTTTTACTAAAATAGTTCAATCTTATTCAACCAATAGAATGTATGCTTAACAAGGTACAGGGGGGCCCTGTATCAAGGGTTTCTGCTGAATACGGTTACACAACTCAATAAGCAGTTGCGGACAATAGTCCAGGGATGGTCCCGAAGGAAAAACCCGCAAGTCAAGGCGTTAACAACCGTGGCGATGACTGAATGGCACCAGGGTATGGTGTTCCAAACGATGTCTCTAGGATACCAGGTCGCCTCCTAGAGTATACAGATCTTACCCCCGCATGCGGGGCTCTGCGGGGGTGGACGTTCACTTCCCTAGCTACTCGTGGGAATCAAGATGACGTTAGAAGAAAACTTAAACCGAAGCAAATGTGAAAAGTTGGGTGGTCCGTTGGACGTGGCGGAGGGTCTTGAGTTCAGTCAGAATTCAAATGCGAAGCAAGGATTAATATTGGCGGGAAAATTCATTAATAAAACCTACAGGTTCATCGCAGAATTGAAGGATGTGCTAAAAAAGATGACGGAATTCTCCGAAACTAAGAGAAATATGTTCACGTCAATCTGGCATGGACTTGACGCAGCGAACGAACTGGTAGAAAAAATTTATTCCAATTTGGATAACGCCAAATGTTAATCTACATTCGCATCAGCCGATGTGGGAACGGTTCTCGGAAAAGAGCTGACAGAACCAATGCCGAAGAAGCCGAGGACGCGCAATACAGCAAAATAGTCCTCAACTCCGAAGAAGGAAGATGCAGGGGTGACAATAGCCGCACCCCCCACGAAGAAGGAGGAGCTGAAGAGGAGAGCCCGACCTGAGGCGGTCTTAATAAAGCCAGCCCAGGGTTCGAGCTACGCTGAGGTCTTGAAGGACCTTAAACAGAAGGTTAAACCGGACACCGTTGGTGTCAAAATCAGGGGTGTCCGAGAGACAAGGAAACGAGAGGTCCTCACTGAGGTAGGCCCTGCGGCGGACGGCAGAGCAAAGCTGTCGTCTGCCATCAGGGAGGCGGTCGGTGCAGGAAACTCCGTGCGAGAGCTCGTCCCACGCACGGAAGTCGAGGTCCTGGATTTGGACACGACAACCGACGTGGAGGAGGTGACGGAGGCGGTATGTCACCACTTTGGCGGAGTCGACTCAGACAATGTCAAGGTGTGTTTGACGAAGAGGGCCTTCAGGGGCACCTCAAGGCATATGTGGAGATGAATGAGGAGCTGGCGTCGCGACTCATCCGGACAGGCCATCTTAAGGTGGGTTGAATGTCATGTGGGGTCCGGAAAAAGACGGAGGTATTACGCTGTTACCATGGTCTTGACTTCGGTCATACGGCGGGGAATTGCAATGGTCCAAACCGGAAAAGAGCGTGCAGGAGACGTGGCAAAGAGGGCCATAGGGCTGCGCAGTGCGAAGGTACTTCGCAGTACTAACTCTGCGCCACAAAGGAAGGGAATCCCCGGACCGATCATCTGCCGGGGACGATGAGGTGTACGTCATTCAGAGAGGCAGCCTCGTCGAAGAAGCCTCAAGAATGACGCAAACAGCTGATGTGCGCGATGTAACGCCAAGCAGGTGAAACAGTTGGAAGCCGGAGCACGGCTTATTGGCTTTACCCCCATGTCCTTCAAGCAATGCGAAAGCGGTTCCGAGGACTTGGGTTGGCTGGAGGAGAAGGTGAGTTTAGTGGGTCTTACCGTTTTTGTTTTTTTTTACGCCGAGTCCCCCACTCAGTGCGTAAATGCATTCTCACCTCCTCTACAAGAACAACAACAAAAAATTCAATTTTCGCCCAAAAAAGATGAACTCTCAATGAAAAATTTAATAGGCGAATTTCGGACTAAAAACGATAAATTTTGAAGCAAAAATAGAATAGTTTTATTTGTAGTTAAAAGAATTAATTGAAAAAAATGAATTTTCAAGTAAATAGTTAAATCTTAAACCAAATAGTAGAATTTTTATCCAAAAGAGATGACTTCTGCGGGATGTCATATTCTAAGATAACCCTTTCCCCTGCGTCACAAATGGTCACAAAAGCTTTCAAACCTGTCCCCCACTCATTGACAGAGGGTCGTAATTTTTGAAAAGCCTCTTATGGGCCCCCTCCTTCCTTCATTTCTTGATGCTTAAAATTTGTGAAATTTCTTGACAAAAAATAAGAATAGTGTAATAGAATCGTAATTTGAAGTTTGGTGATTTCTACTATGTAGCATTAGAAATCGTAACTTTATTTCACTAAAGACAATTTTTGAAAAATTGCACCATCTTTTTAATGATTACAGTTAATAATGAAATTGTGAACTTTTTCTATCGATTATTTTCGATATACGCTTGTGTATGTGACGTTTGCCAGGTGTGTGTTGCTATGTTTCATCGAATCTCGTTGTTTCTTTGTGAGTGTACAAGCATTTAAGAGATTTTTTCCAAATCTGAATCAAGTAAGGTAAAATAGATAAGGTGTGTAAATGATTCTTGTTTTTCCATTATCTTGTTGTTTGTGGAGGTGGCGTAGTATGATCTACGATCATGTGACTTAGTCTAGTGAAAAGTTTCGCAATACTGCCTTCTCACTGTTTCAATAAAGCTGAAGATATTACACAATTGCGCTCTTTTATTGAAAATTTCTATTCTACAAGTTTCCTGTTCCTCAAGAATTATTTCAATTAATAGAATTATATAGTTCTGAATGAATTCATACATTTTCCTTAAGCAAATCGTCATTTTTCACTATCGAACTACTGACTATTTCAAAAAATCGAACAAGTGGTTTTCTACTAACCTTGATTTGCTCACTTTTCTTTAATTCCAGTAGTAGATTTTCACTAGCAATCAGTGAAATTTTACTAACTTAGATTTACCGAATATATGAAAAAATAATTTCATTGTATTATAGAAAAATTTTGATTTCACCATTTTAAAGAGACTTTCATTTTGTACCAGAATTAAGTAGTTAAAAACCCTTTTCTTTGCATAATTCTTTAGTTGCGAAAGAGTTATGCAGTTCTACAAAAACACCCTTCGAAAAAACTTGAAAGTTACAAAATTTGGATGGTTCAAAAATTTTCAAAAATACTTTGTCAAGAGTTTCAGGTATTCTAATGGGACTCCCCCACCCCACCCCTACACTCCTTTCTCTATAACGCTCTTTTCCCTTTTATTTGAGAATTCTTCTTTTTTCCTGTTTTCAAGAAACTTCCCTTTTCCCCCTTTTTCTCATTTCTTGCTCAAATGTGAACTGAATCATTAATAGAAGAACCTATTAAGAAAATCCAACTATTTTTGGTTCAAGAAAATTTGGTTTGTAATTTATCTTGTAGGGTTAAAATTTCTATTATTTGGGTAAAAATTAAATAATTTGGGTTTAAATTTGAACTATTAGGTTAAAAATTTCATTCAAAATTAAAATATTTTGTCAAAAATGGATGTCTTTTGTTGAAAATTAATCTTTTTTGTTAGACAAATAACTCTGCTGGTTGAAATTTTCTCTTCTCGGTTGAAAAAGCATTTGTTTGGTTAAACATTAGTTTTTTAAAATTGAAAATTAATGTTTTTAACTGAAAATTTAACCATTTCACTTTTTCTCGGAAATGTATCTCTTGATAGAAATTCAATCTTTATGGTTGAAAATTAATCTGTTCGGGGAAAAACTTTTTTTAAATTTAGAATTAATATTATTTTTTTCATTGAAATGTAGCTTTTTTGTTGAAAATTCATCTATTTTGTTGAAGGTTTATCTTCTGTTGGTTAAAAATTCGTCTTTTGGGTTGAAAATTCGACTGTTCGTTAAAAAATTAATTTTGTCAGTTCAAGATTCATAATTTTAGTTTAGAATTTATTTCTTTGCTCAACAATTAACAATTCGTCTTCTTGGCTTGAACATTTAACATTTTGGATGAAATTCTTATTCTTTGCTGGCCGAAAAATCTCTTTTTTTTTTAAATTCATCTCCTTTGATCTCTCTGGGTTTTTTTGGTTTTTTGGAAGAGAGTAGGAGTTCGTAGGGTGTGAAGGGGGAAGGAGTAGAGGTTGCCGAACATTGCCAAAAGAAATCAGGATAAGAGGGTGAAGTTTGGGTAAGTTTTTTAAAGTTTGGGGTTGTGATAGAAAGTGACGGGTGGGAAGGGTGGTGACAGGGGCGAGAGCGATTAGCAGCGAGAGCATGAATAGTGAAGGGAAGAAAACGAGGGCGATGGTAGTAAATGAGAACGGGTGGACGAAGACGTGGAGATAGGCAATGAAATTAAAAAAAGTTAAAACGAAAATAAAGAACACCGGATAGGGATAGGGATGAAGGGGAATATGTTGGAAAAATCAGAAGCTCTTATAAAAGGATTTAGAGAGGAGACTCGCGGAAGATTGGATAAGACATGCGAAAGACTGAATGCAGAGGCAAGTGGAGGAGGTAAAAGACGAAGTTAGAAAAGTGAGACAAAAGTGGGAAGAATGGGATTAATTATGGAAAGGAGAGAAAGAGAAGGTATGTAGCAAATTGGAAAGCATAGAAAATAGGCAGAGAGAGAATGAAGAGGATAGAAAAAGGGATATGAAATTGCTAGAAGTGAGAGTGAGCAAACTCGAACTAAGGTATGAGTACAAGGAGGCAGAGAAAGGGAGTTCGAAAGAAGCGAGAGAGTGTGAGGGGGTTAGGCATGAGCAGAAAGAAAGGTGGCGCTTGAGACTGATTAAGGTTGAAAGAAGAAAGGAAGGGGAAGAGAGAGCGAAGAGGAAAAAGAATGTAATAGTGAAGGGTTTGAAAGTGGACAGTGAAAAGGAAGAGGAAGAGATTGGGAAGCTGATGAGAGACATAGGCGTACAAGTTAGAGTGGACGGGATAAGAAGATTAGGAGGGAAGGAAGAGTGAGAAGAATGTATGTTTTTGGTGAAATCAGGGAGTGAGGAGGATAAATATGCAGTGATGGAGAAGAAGAAGTTATTCAAAGATAGAAATGAAAGAATCGCGGAAGGTCTGACGTAGCGGGAAAGAAGAAGAAAGTGGATAATCAAGAGAAAGGCATGGACTGAGTGGAGTAAAGGTAATAGGGTAAGAATTGGGAGGGATAGGATATGAGTGAACGGAGATATATAGATTTGGGACGATAAAATAGAAGATCTGAGGGACGGTAGGAAACGGATAGTGAATGAAAAAGGCAAGAGAGAGGAGAACGGAAATGCAAGTATCACGTGGGGTTTTTAAAACGACGAAAGGCCACCAGAGAAGAAAAACTGAGCAAGGGAAGAAAGAGGGGGAAATACGAAAAGAGATGAGTGAGTGTGGCTTTCTGGGATGTGTCAGGGCTAAAAAAAAAGAACGAGGGGTTCTGGGAGGCTTTTGGAAAATGGGACGTGGTAATGCCTTGTGAAATGTGGGTAGACGAAAAGGATTGGAAGGGCTTGAAACGAAAGTTGGTGAGAAGAATAAAGGTAGGAAAAGAGAGGGTGGCGATCGTTGGTGGGTATAGAAGGAGAGGAGAAGAGGAAGGATGGAGAGTATTGAGGGAATGGATGGAGGGAAGGAATGAAGAGTTGGTCTTGATAGGAGGAGACTTAAACGCTTGGACATGAGACTTAGGGAGGGGTGGGAGATATGGGATGAAGAAAGCGAAACTTCTTGAAGAAATTCCAAGCACGGGGAGATAGATCGGGAAGGTAAAACTCTTTTGAACCTATTAGGAGAGGAGGGGTGGTTTATCTGCAACGGGAATATAAGAGGAGATGAAGAAGGGGAAATAACTTTTATAGGTAAAGGGGAGACAGTGATAGATTACATTCTAGTAGAAGAAAGAATAAGGAAGAGAATGGATAAGATGGAAGTAATTAATGAAATAGGCTCAGAACACTTCCCGCTAATAGCGACATTGAAAGGTTCAGGATGAAAGCGGCAGAGAAAAAAAGGGAAAGAACTGGCGAAAGAAAAGCAAAAATGAGTAGATGGGGGAGGATAAATTGAGAGAATTCAAAGAAAGAATGGAGAACGAGGAGATTAGAGGACTGGAAGGGAAAGTCGTCGACGCGCGACTTGAAAAGCTAAAAGAACTAACAGAGAGGATGAAAGAAGAGGTGAGGCCAAGAGAAGAGGAGGGAATGAAGAGGGGTTGGTGGGACGCAGAATGTAAGGAGAGTGAGGATAGAATGAGGGAAAATGTAAAAAAGTGGAAAAAAGAGGAGACAGGGAAACAGGAATATAATAGGAAAAAGAGAGACATGAAAGAGTTTTAAGTGATAAGAGGCAGTTAGAGAAAAGTAAGTATATGGAAGAGGTGGAAAAATCAATCAGGAAAGGGAGAGAATGGGAGGTGATCAATAGGGAACGAGGAGGACAGAAGGGCATCAATGAGGAAATCGAGGTGGATGAGTGGACCCCGTACTTTGAGTGACTATTAGGAGGAGTGGAAAATAAGGTGTTAGGTGAAAAGAGGCAAGTAATAGGTATATTACTTAGCGTATGCAGACGATATAGTCTTATTAGCGGATGATGAGAGAGGGATGAGTCTCATAATGAGAGGGTTTGAGGAGTATGTGAGAATTAAAGACTTAACGGTAAATGTAAAGAAGACGAAGGTGATGATTTTTAGAAAGAGAAGGGCAGTCGAAGAACAAGGGTTTGAGTCGAAAGGCGGGGTTGAACTACAGGTGAGGAGAAGGATAGAATGTGCGACTAAAGTAATGGGGCATGTGTGGGGAATAGGGAAGAGAAGGTTTAAAGATGACTGGAAGATGAGACTGTGGATGTTTGATGCTTGGTGTGGTCAGTCCTAAGTTACGTTGTGGAGATCTGGGGATGGAAGGAGCACAAGAGGGTGGCAAGTATGCAGGAGAGATTCTTGAGATGGGTCATGGGAGCGAGATGGAGCTGTCCGGGATATATGTTGAGGCGTGTCTACGTGAAGCAGTAAACAAAGAGACGAGGGTTAACACAGAAGGATCAAGGTGGGAGGAAGAGAGACAACAAAGGAAGAGAGAATGCGATATAAAAGCAGATGTCAGAGTATGGCAAGAGTTAGAGAATGAACTGATAATTAAGGAGGGGCTGAAGGAGAACCAGAATATTTAAGAAGGGTTAAAAAGGAGAGTAAATGGAAGCACGTGATACGATTTAGGAAAGGAGAAGGAATGAGAGAGTGTAGGTACTGGATGGTTGAAGAGGAAAGAAGATGTAGAGTCTGCCATTACGAGATAGAATCATGAGGACATGTTTTAGAGAGATGTACGGGGGATAAAACAGGTAGTGAGAGTGTGGATGACAGGATAAGGTGGATCTTGGATGGAAGTGGACAAGGGGAAAACTGGATGATGGGACTGGAAGAAATGAGAGAAACTACGGGGTATACAGTAGGGGAAGGCCAATCGCGCACTCCTGTACAAGGACAGTAAATTAAATTAAACTTTAAAATCATGGTAAAGGAAATGGTAAGAGAAAGCGGAAGCCCAGGAAATTCAATAGTCAGCAAATCTCGAGTGTAATTTTGTTAAGACAAAGCGATAACATATAAGATAATATTAGTAAAATATTATTGTTTAGGTAGTAATTATTATTAAGGTAGTATAAGTGGTTTTGTAACGTACTGTAAAGGGAGCGGAGGAACGCATCTATTAAATTCCAAATTCATGTATCTTACCTATCTCTTACGTAATTTTTGGATAATGGATAGAACATTGACGAAAGAATGAAGTCTTGAGTACTCTATTATATTGTATTTTTAATGTAATTACCAGTTAGATGTGAGATTTCAATCCAAATTTGGATCACAGTCAAATATTATGCTTTAGTTTTAGTTTATGAGATGTACTCTATAATTCAACGCGATTGTGCGCCTTGGGCCCAGTGGAGTTTCATCGCCTTCTTCTCGGGTCAATGCAGAAATAATGCCGCTTTCCATATTCATTTTCGCCCTTGTTGTACGGCCATTTTTACATATATACAATCCCACAAGCCGATTATAAGTCCTCAATATTGCAAAGACATGACCATCGGATGTTGATAATACAAATTGTTCTTGAGTTGGCATAGGCTCTAAATTATTCCCTACTCTCGTTCTAAGTGGCGTACCGGCTGGAAAAGTGCATCGTCGAAGCTCGAATATCCGGTGCGGATTCATTAGAGAATAGAGCTGAATAAATGGAAATTGTTCAAGGTCATAGACATGTCCGTCAGAAGACAAAAAGCTTGCAATATCAGCTATGAGCCTGGAAGAAGGAGGAGGACGACTGGCAGGAGGTGACTTGGACCTGGCACGAAGAGGAGGCTCGGCAGGAGGAAGAGACCTCTCAGGCAAATGATGTATGTCAACAGCAAAATTAGAAGGCCTGCCACGAGAAACACCAGAAATTGGATCATCATTAGGTAAACACTCAAATTGTAAACTTAACTCTGGAACAAAAAAGAAAGTATTGCCATTTTTTCGAAGTTCGTTGATATATTTCATGAAGTCCTTCTGCAATATTGTGAGGTAAGTATATAAAAAAGTCAGAAGAACGGTTTCTAGGATCTCAAAATGGAATTTTTTTCATGAAGTATAAATGTGCAAATCTCATAAACTTGATCAGAGATGACTCAATTTCTCTACTATTTTTTATATAAAACAGCAATGTTACGTGAGATTTTCTAAATAGTTTCAGACATGTCTTCTTGAAAACAATTGAGGTACTTCAAGCAGAACTCAAAAATACCGAAAACAAAAGGCTCCCAAGACCTCTAAAGGTCATCACTAATCTGCTTCAAATTTTACAGAATGTTCATGTTATTTATCTCCGCGGTATTTATTTTTTATGTATCAAATAGTTTTGTTTACTTGCAATAATTATGTTCTTTGGCCTGTAGTTCTTGAGACTGACGGGTTCTGAATTTTGTATTAGCAAATCATTCATTACAAAATTACAAGTTTGATCGGCAGTCAACATTTCACAAAACTTCGGTATATTTATCAAGACTTACACTTGCTGTCTTACATCAAGTTCTCCTCAACTTGTATTAAGACTTAGAACAAAATTTCTTGTTATGAGACAAGTCCACCTTGACGAGCGACCTTCTATCGAGGTCTCAATAAGTAAAATCGAAAAACAGTTTCGAAAACAACTAGCATGATCGCGCCCCTCAGTTGTAGTGGAAGAGAAAGTTCATATTCCTGTGACACGAGACATTATGGACGAGCGGGAGTCAGATTTGGGCGACTGTCTCATGGTCGACAGTCATGATGCGCACAGCCGCCAGAGCCTTACTCTGCCCCTGTTCAACGCATTAAAGTGCTGAATGAGGAAAGCCGACCTTTGATGGTGTGCTTCACTGATGACAAAGACCTTCTCCGGCCAGTCCGGGCTACTAACAACTACGCTCCAATAAAGATTTCAGACCCTCCATCGAAGCTGCGACTTCAAGGCGAGATTATTAAAATAAGAGCAAAACTGGGACGGTTGTACTGATTTTGAAAGGACCAGCGGTCTCAGAGATTGACTTGCCATGTGAAGGAGATCTTTCGCCTACATAAAATCAGTGCAAGAACATCTACGAAACTGGAAGTAGTGATTAACTATCTTGAACAGAGGCTCATGGTACTCTGAGCGTGACTGCGACGATTTAAGAGAGCGATCGCGAGAAGAAATGACAATAGGATTTTTTTTACTGACGAAAAACGTTCCAATCGTGGACTTGTGATGGCAAAAACAAGACTCAAAATTATTGTGTATTGAAAAATCAAGTCAATTAGACACGACGCGGCTCCAAATAGAATGATCTTAGTATTATCAATTCATCTCAGGTAACCAAATATTTCCACCTGGCGTTAGGCAAAAACGACTCGTCACCGAAATCGTCCTTTCTTTTCATTCCTTAGAAACTTGTGACAAAGCACAATCCAATCTGATCAGCCTTTTGAAAAGTAATCGTGCCTACAGACTGCAGACTACAGAAAAAAATATAGACAGACACCTTCTTAAAAATCAGTTTCGCTGATTCAGGGTGTCTCAAAACGTACAGATCTGATGGAAGCCATCGAGGTTGAATTTCACATAAAACTTATCATAAATAATAAAAATATAAATGATTATAACCTTCTCATTAGGATGAGAATGTAAAAATTTTTCCACTAAAGGTGCGATGAGGCTTTTCTTAGTCTTCAGAACTTAATTTAGAAGCCTAAAAATTGAACTATTTCAGAATTTTGCATATCAAACTGTCATTTTGCATGGCGATTTTTAGAATTCAGTCCTTTTAATGAAATCTGTAAAATTATTATTTCGAAAATCCATGATAAAATATTTCCATGCAAAGAAATGACTTTATATTGAAGAGAATTTTATGAGATTTTAACATAACATATACTAATAAAGTGTCACATTGCCATTATAGAAATTAGTGCGAGATTATTATAGTTAATAGTTGAAGATCTAAAGTGAAGACTATTGTAAGCCTTCCGTGTTAATTATATTCAAATGAATTATTTCTCACATCTGAAAATATAGCATATTTTTTTGTAAATTTCTAAATTTAAGTGATTGGGGTGCAACATTTATAGTGAATGTTAGACAAATTAAAGTTACTTCTTCAAGTAGAGTAACTGCAACGAGTTGATATTGTTTGTGTGTAACGTATCTGTAGCGGGTTGCTTCAAAAGTAAAGTTACTTACCCCGCTTAACTTGTTGGCTTTGATGGCTGGAAGAAGATCGGTCTGAAGAAGATTTCCACCTTTTCTTAGGAGGAAGTATAAGAGGTGTGTCGCCCTGCGAACCTAATTCTGCAAGAACAAATAGAACTGGATGAATTTTCAATTCTTAATACTAAAACTAAGAATTACTTGCGGCAGAAATTGCAGTTTCATTCGTTCAAACCTATGCATTGTGACGTTGCAGATTTTGCAATGAACGAATGTCAGTCGTAAACATAAAATGAATGGATCTCTGGTATTTCAGGGATCGCACGATGCTCCCCGGTCCGACTCGTCAATATTTTTTTAACCTTATTTAGGCTGATTTGTTTTGATGTTTATTTTCATTATATGAACTGCTTCCTTGGAATCAACATCATCGATGGACAACAAGGAACATCGAAAATTGAGGAACTCTAGGACACTTAACTTTAACCATTACTTTAAGATGACCGAAGGCAGGATTCAAATAGTCGTGCCATCTTCCGGTATCTTCCACTGCCGCCAACCTAACATCTATGATCGCTATATGGGCGATTTTTAAATAGATTTCAATTTGTATATCCCTTGATGTTTATTCTATGCACGGTTCTCGGGCGCTAACTACTAAGGGCAGCCTTGAGAAATCTTTTATATTTAAGGCACTAATAGAGTAATCCTTCCTCTCTCTCTATATGTATAATAATTGTAATCATTGAAAAAAATAATCAATATAATATAAAACCTGCATCTATTACGCATCTCCTCATGTACTTCTTGACAAGCCACGTAGTATGTATGACTAGTGGAAAGTTTTAGAAGTGCTGATCGATATTGTACTTCATAACACGCCCGCTTGGTTAGCTTCTCAAGTCTCGTCAGGACGTCAGTCTCGTAATGACGTCAGTTCTCGTCACCCGCTCGTCTTAGATTCATTACTCGCTTGAAAAAAAGACTATATAAAGTATTTATTTCATCTAGCGATCCAGACCTTTCACGCATAAATAACATTTTGGCGATCCTGCCAGGTTGGACTCTAACGACACGAATTCCACGGAATCTACATCAAACTGAGCTATCTTGGAAACGAACTTGGAGAAAGGAAATTAAGAATTCCATGAAATTCACTTTGACAAGAAGATACAATAATTTTACGGAATCGCGCAAGAAAAGCTCCCTGAAACTCAGGACGAACTCCGGATCTCATCCGCAGAAAGGCCCGTTAAAAGCGAGTAAGTAAGAAAATAATCTATTAGGGTGGATACATCAACCCTTCACTACAAAAGATTATTTTTTCTAAAGAACTCAAGGAAATAAACACATATTGGGAACGTCATGTAGACGATAATTCCCTACAGCATGCAACAGTATTGATCCACAACCCAGCAACAAGTCTACGATTGAACAAAGAAGTTTTGCGTAACGAAGAGTAGATTATAAGAAGTGGTAAAAACTTTTACAAAATATTATCTATGGTAAGCGGTAAACTAAAGGACACTTCGCAGCCCAATGCTGCGTTGATCCCCAAAACTTTCGAAACACCCAAAACCACAAACGACCACCTCGAACTCAGATCAGGACCAAGCCAAACTAAGGATCATCGCGAGCAGGACGAATCCAATTTGATTCTTTATGTCCAACAAATCCGCCTGGTATGTTCAACCTTACTCAATTCGTGTGAAAGCTCTGGCATTTTATTAACCTGATCTTCGAAAGTGCAAACCAAACTTTAGTTGGCTCTGAAGGTCAAATTCATTGATTATGCACTATAAGGAATTGTTACTAGGGCAAGATTATTGTAAATCGTTACCAATAAGCTTACTGTTCAATGTTGCCTGTGGATCTAGTCATATTTTGTGAAATTTTAGTTGTCCCTGACTGTCAAACTTATTCATTCACATTGTTAGTAGCACTAGATTCTTGGCATTAGTTTCGAAAATCATTCTTTTCCCCAACTGCGGGAAATCCTGAATAGAAAGTTTCATAAATTAAAAAAAGTTATAATTGTCAATTTTTAAAAAGGTGATAACTAGTAATAATACTTTTAATTTCTTCGAAAACCGAACTATTCATATTAAAAAACCCATTGTTATTCCGAAACCCCGATGACATGGGTTAATCTTGATCAGTTTGAACAATTTGTATTAAGCCTAGTACTCAAACTTTAGAAATATTTTATTTTGCATCAAATAAAGGGCGGTTAGTCACCAAACGGAAAGATTACAACGCAGTGAGAAAAAATTGGAACTATGTGAGTCTTCTCTTGTACAAAAGATAGAAGAATTAACATTAAAACATGAAGTTGTATACAAATATTTTTCATATGGTAACCAGTTTGATGAAGAAACAATCAAATTTTACTATAACCCATTGCATTTCATATTTAACAACTAAAAAATTATATTTTCAACAACTTGCAGAAGGTAAGAGACATCGTAGAAAAAAATACATTAGCCTCTTTCTTTCTTAAGACTTTCTTAAAACGGTGTAGGGACAATAACATCGTCACAAAATTCTTACAGTTGAAAAACCATTTGGTAACATCTCAATCCAAATCAATTCTACATAAAACAAGTTTGCTTCTCTTGAAAGAAAGAATACAACATACCAAATTTGCTTTGCACACTACCTCCAAAAAACTACCAAAACTTTACCTTTTCCTATCAAATACTCTCAGATTTGATATTTGGTACATATTGGACCGCATATCATTTGACTAATCCCAACGGATTAATGATTTTTGCACTCAAAAACAAAAAATAAAATTTGACAAATTACTTCCAGTAAACGCACCATTATCTAACACAGTAAACACATCTCTAACCATCCTCTCAGCAATGAAATGATACCAGCCTTATCTAAAGGACATGATTTTGCAGTCGTTCCCTCCAAAATCTCAAAAGAAGAAAACCTCAGTAATTTGGAATCCACAATATATAACCTTCCACCCGAAAAAGCGAATGACATGCGGCGTAGGACGGCCAACATTTCACGCGAAGCCCAACTTCTCTCCTTAAACTTAACAAAACAAAAGAGAGCAGCTATTGAAGAACTCAATCAGAATAAAGACATAATATTACCCGCATATAGAGGCAACACAGCAGTAGTAATAGATAAAGAAGACTATAACAGCAAACTCATGGACCTTCTTACTGACGATACTTATAAAAAACTGAAAAAAGACCCCACAAACACAATAGTCAGAAAAACAAAAACCTTTCTAAAAGACTCAAATCTTGACAGCAAAACAATATCCAAATCAAGACCTAATGATCCCATCGCTCCAAAACTTTAGTGAGTCTCAACAATCCACAAAAACGACATCCCACTCTGACAAATCGTCAAAGCAATAAACTCACTAACTTATAACCTAGCACGCTTTCTCGCCAATAAACTGAATCCTTTCACAGGAAACTCTATCACACACATTCGAAACTCTTTAGACTTCATCAGAAAAATGCAACAGACTCACATTCAACCCCAAGCCATCCTAGTGAGTTTCAACATATTATCTCTCTTTATAAAAGTAAGAATCTCTGATACAATCAATATTATTAAATCCTTTGCAAACTTCCCCTCCAATCTCACACCTTTAGTAGAACACTGTATCACTAATACCTATTTCTCTTTGAATAACCAATTCTACGCACAAACCTCAGGAGCAGCAATGGGATCTCCAATCTCACCTGTAATAGCCAACATTTTTATGGAAAATGTAGAAACTAAAATCTTTAACAAATCCAAGCTTAAACCGGAATTTCGGTGCCGTTACGTTGACGACACTTTTGTCATCTGGAGACATGGACTAGATGAACTACACAAATTTTTCGATTTCATCAAATACACCCTAATATCCAGATCACCATGGAAATTGAACAAAACGGAAAATTACCTTTCTTGGACGTACTAGTTTACAAAAGATCCGATAACACATTAAGACATGAAGTTTACAGAAAACCCACTCATACAAACAGATACCTGCATGCCTCCTGCCACCACCACCCATCTCAAAAGCAATCGGTCATCAACTCCCTTGTATACAGAGCTTTCTCTATAACAGATAAAGAAAACTTACAAAAGGAACTACAAAATGTTAAACAAATCCTAATACAAAACGATTATACAAACAAACAAATTAATAGAGCGATGAGAAAATACACTCAAAAAACCAAATCAACACAACCTACCAAAGGGCTATTCACTCTCGAGTTGAGACTCGAGCGATCTAAATACTCCTAGAGTTACTCTATCGCGACTCCAAAATGAGAGAGAGTTCGCAG